>CAIGQW010055277.1:1126041-1146409 GCA_903798125.1 Danio choprae | reverse complement strand
ACACAGAGCTATGTAGTTTTGGATTTAGCTTTCTGTTAATAATAAAAACCCTAATTTAAAAACTTCAGGACATGTTTACTCGTGTTATCTTTGATAACACGAGTATCAATTCTATATTATAAATTAGTTTGATGATCTGAAACATTAAAGTATGACAAACATGCGAAAAACAAACAACTATTTAAATTAAATCACTAAATATATAGTATATAATTAAAATTTCACAGGAAGGATAATACTGTAGTTTTGCCTTCAATTGTGTATTGTGTAGTGAGTAAATATGAATAAAATTGAACTTTTACTTCAACAGTCTGTAATCATTATAGGCCTAGTCTCTGCAAAGCTCTCATATGATTGCTCAGCTACATCTCTGGGGTTTCAGCCGTGCACATCCATGAAATCAGGACGGTGGAGATGCTGACAGGTCTCTGGATGTTGGAGTGTCAGTTCTGGTTTCATTTGACTGACTCTCAGGGTGTCCCTGAATCACTTTGGCTGCTGTTGCCGTTATTAGACATCTGGAATTATGAGTCAGACATGTGGCAGCAGAATGAAAAATGAATGAAATCTATAATTAAGCTGGGATCTCCAACATGATAATTAATTTCCATCCATCCACTGTACTGATGACTGCCCCCTATTGGTAGTAACTCATTAAGCATAGACTCCATGGAATTACACTAAACACAGATTTTTTTTTTTTCCACTCTGTGAAATACTTGCTTTTGGGGACAGCTTATAGTATGGATGGAACTTTTTGAATAGGCTTTCAAGAAATACTGCAACATTTTTATAAAACGTTTATTTTTATCATAACTTTTATATTATTTAATTTTTTTATAAATTTTTATTTAATTTAATTTAATTTTTTATTTTATTTTATTTTATTTACTTTAATTTTTTAATTTTTAATTTTAATAATTTATTTTATTTTATTCTTTTTTATTTTATTTTATTCTTTTTATTTTATACATTTTATTTTTTTATTTTTATGTACTTTTTATTTTATTATTTTATTCATTTTCATATTTTTTTAATTCTTTTTAAATTGTATTTATTCTTATTTTATTTTATTTTTAATTTTACAAACTTACTTTACACATTTTGTGAACTTGTATACCTGTTCGTTTACATACTTTACAAACTTACTTTACCGACTTATGTTACTTCTTACTTTATGCATTTTACTACACAAAAGCTTACATAAAGCATTCATGTAAAGTAATTGAACAAGATGAAGTAGGGTTTAAAGAAATTGTAAAAAAGCTCAGTTTATTTTTGCGAACAAATCCTTTCAATCTTTGAAGTCTTTTCATCTCAATATTTTCAGCTTGCTGTGTCCAAACTTCTTACAGATATCATACTGGAACATTGTATAAAACACCTTTGAATATAGATAAAACAGTACATAGACATTTAATATGTTATTTCTGATGCACAATAATGAGCAAAAGACTCGTTTCTGAACCGTTTGGCATCATCATAATGAGTGTATATAATAATGAGTACCTGACAGATGTGTTTTTTTTTACAAGACATGCGATCAGGTGGTCTGAGAGAGTGAGGCTGCTACAATCATAGGAAGCAATTACTACCTGATGCTGTCTGCTGTTGCCATGGCGACGTATCACCTCTTTTGAACCGTCTACCATTTCTCTCTACCATTCTGTCTGTATGTCTCAGATGGGGGAGCTGTGGGGCTCTTATAGGGAATATTCATGTTTTATTTCATTCAAATTCACTTCATTTAGTGGCAATTATGACAAGAATTATTAATAGAATTCAGGGGTATTGCTATTGTCCATTGACATGTTTTCAAGTGCTGTGAATTAAATAAATAAATAAATAAATTAATTAATTAATTAATTAAAAAAGGTGTTATAATCTAAATAAAGTAAAAGTAGAGAAGTGTGTTTATGTAGAGTATGAAGAAATTGGATTTCAGCAGGAAATTCTTTTTTGTGCATCTGTTTCCTTTCATGGGTTTTTAATATTATATTGTGATATTTTTCAGTATTTATTGCTATAACGAAATTAGTGCTGATACAATTCAGCGTCTGTTTCCATTCGAAACTGCTCATGTCAATCAAGCTAAAAATAATAAAGGAAAACAAACACAAATAAATGCATAACAATACTTTTTTCTTGCCACAGTACGATGAATGACAAAACGCGTGAGATGCTGTTTGATTTCTTTTCCTTGCAACAATGTCACAGGTTTTTAATAGGCAGATTGTCTATGCGGACTTAAAAATATATTGCAATATTTTTTGGTATTTATTGTGATAACGATATTAGTGATAATATAATTCAGTGTCTGTTTTCATTTAAAAACGGCTCATGTCGATCAAGTGAAAAATAATAAAGAAAAACAAACACAAATTAATACATAATGCAATACTTTTTTTTCTTGCTGCATTATGATAAATGACAAAACGTGTGAGATGATGTTTGATATCTTTTCCTCCCACAATGTCACGGGTTTTTAATAGGCAGATTGTCGATGTGGACTTAAAAATATATTGCGGTATTTTTTGGTATTTATTCTGATAACGATTTCAGTGATGATATAATTCAGCATCTGTTTCCATTGGAAACTGCTCATGTTAGTCAAGCGAAAAGTAATAAAGCAAAACAAACACAAATAAATACATAATGCAATACTTTTAACAAGCGAGTTTCATGCGTGAATGAAGCGAGTAAACTCAGAATGTTCAAGCGTCTAATTATACATGAATTTTGCATTTTATCTGCGCTATACGCATCCGGTGTGAACGCCCCATAATAAATCATTGCACCGATTGCATTTTGTCATTATCTTTGATATAAGTTTATTTTATTATTATTTTTTTTTAATCGGGGCTGATTATTTACCAATATATTAAAACCGATAAGCCAGACAGAGTCTATGGACAATTTGTTTTTGCAATTTCTGTGCAGAATATTGTAAGAAAGTTCTAGTAAGATTCTAGTAACTAAAGATAAAAAAAAAATTATAAATCTTTTAACTTTTATTTAAGTTTTGCTATGCAAATCCAAATAGATTAATTTGTTTGGTGAACAAAGCAAATCGCTAATATAATATATCTACTAAAAAAACAGAACATATTACTTTATAAACTGTGTAATAAATAAATCATATACACATTTGCATATTAGATAATAGTATTACTGAAATGACTAGAAAAACTGAATAAATATATATTTACACACATTTACATAAGTAAATAAATAGACTCAACAATGGGCTAAAAAATCTGCTCTCTTTTCCGCGTTTGCAGATTCGTTTTGGGCACATATCAACCATCCCTAATTTTTATATGGGAATATACTGCAAAAAATGTATTTATTTATTTTTTTTCATTTTATTTGAACAGATTTGTATTATTTGAATGTAGAATCAGCAGCTGTTCTCTTGTTGAAGCTTTATGCAGTTTTCCTCTCATTTGTTTCTCAATTCCTATCTGTATTGGTAAATAAATAGGCCCTGTGCTACGTCTGTGACTTATGCAAATGCTGAAATAAACCTTTAATTAAAAATGAACTTATTAAACATGTTTTGGCAGGTTTGTGTTTTGCCGTTTGCACATCATTAAGCAGTATTCTAATGCAGTTCTCATTTCTGCTATGTGACATGTTTGTACATTTACCAGTTACTTTAACCTTCTTAAAAATCTAAATAGATCCTTAAAATACTGTAACTCATTATTTTGCACATCCTCTTCCCATTATAGAATCAATCTTTATATATAAACACATTAATGCTTTATTATATTGTTTCAAAATAACACCAGTGTTTCAGGTGAACCATACAAATACACAAGCTACTGGTGTAATGTTGATACTGAAATATTATTTAGGTTTTAGGTATAAAATAAGGTTCAACTATTTGTGTTTACTGTTTTTATAATATTTGGTTTGATTGGCATTTGCTCCCAGGGCGTTTGTAGAATAAAAAATATTCACCCCCCCTTGTATCATATGTGTTAATATACTGCTTAAATGATGTATAAGTAAAATAAATAAATAAATAAATAAATAAATAAATAAATACACAACAAAGACCAAATAGAAATAAACAATGAAAATGCAAAAATAAATAATGGAATAAATTAAATAAAGCTACAGAAATAAATAAATAAATAAATATGTAAAAATAGATAAAAATAAATACATAAAAACAGACAAAAATAAATATGTTAAAATATAAATATAATAAATAAATGAACAAATAAATAAATAAATATTTTTATAATATATGGTTTGATTAGCAATTGCTCCAAGAAAATTCTCTTATCCTTGCTAGTTTGTCATAATCATGTGGTAATAATGACTTAAATAAAATACTAACAAAAACAATTAATATATTTATATTATATATATAACACATTAATATATTTGCATCAAATGAATGAATAATGAAATAAATATTTATTTTTATAATATGTGGTTTGATTGCTCCAACATTTGCTGAATAAAAATAACAACCCCCCCCCCAAAAAGAAAAGTACATGTCAATAATGCTTAAGTGGAAATAATAATGAAAATGCATAAGTAAACAATGATATATATTTCATAAATGCATCAAATACAGACATGAATAAAAATACGTATAAAATGTAGAAGAAAGTACAATAAATAAATAAATCAATATGTTCACAGAATTTTTTACATGTAATTATTGTTTCCTGACAGTATAATCTCATCATTGAGACATAGTAACTGTAAAATGGAGAATATTACTTACATCAAGGTCTCTGTTTAAGCAGTCTGCAAATGAACAAGGTCACCTGAATCTGCTGTGGCGTCTGGAGTCATGAAGTACTCCAGACAGTTGTTCAGATAACCTTGGTGAACACTCATATGTTCCCAGGCCGCACTCGAGTTGCAATTAACTGTGGTAAACCAAACCCCACAAGCGAAAGAAACAATTTTTTTCCCCCCCTTCTGAGTCTTTTTTATTCATCTCAATATTTAAGGTTGCCATTTGATGTTCTACATTGAATTTCAATCACATTTTTAAGTAAGCTGGGTTTCCTTTTTATTGCCTGGCTTGCCAGGTCCCTGGGAGATATTAAATCAGTTATAAAGTCACAGTACTACCGGTTACCACTAGCATATTACATTTTAATGGATAAAGTAGTAGTTCTTCTTTAGATTTCTTGCAACCCAACTGAAGTACCAACAATTATACAAAAGTAAGCTTTTAAAAAAAATTGTAATTAGACATTGACATTCAATAATATTACTGTGAAATGTACAGAACCGACCAAAATAGGCTCATTGGAAATATGTGCTTTAGCCTACAGTCGTGGCCAAAAGTTTTGAGAATGAAACTAATATTAGTTTTCGCAAAGTTTGCTGCTAAACTGCTTTTAGATCTTTGTTTCAGTTGTTTCTGTGATGTACTGAAATATAATTACAAGCACTTCATACGTTTCAAAGGCTTTTATTTGCAGTGTTGGGCCTTCTTTTTCAGGACCTCTGCAATTTGACTGGGCATGCTCTCAATCAACTTATGGGCCAAATCCTGACTGATAGCAACCCCGTCTTTCATAATCACTTCTTGGAGTTTGTCAGAATTAGTGGGTATTTGTTTGTCCACCCGCCTCTTGAGGATTGACCACAAGTTCTCAATGGAATTTAAGTTCTGGGGAGTTTCCAGGCTATGGACCCAAAATTTCAACGTTTTGGTCCCCGAGCCACTTAGACACTTTTGCCTTATGATGGTGCTCCATCGTGCTGGAAATGCACTGTTCTTCACCAAACTGTTGTTGGATTGTTGGAAGAAGTTGCTGTTGGAGGGTGTTTTGGTACCATTCTTTATTCATGGCTGTGTTTTTGGGCAAAATTGTGAGTGAGCCCACTCCCTTGGATGAGAAGCAACCCCACACATGAATGGTCTCAGGATGCTTTACTGTTGGCATGACACAGGACTGATGGTAGCGCTCACTTTTTCTTCTACGGACAAGCCTTTTTCCAGATGCCCCAAACAATCGGAAAGGGGCTTCATCTGAGAATATGACCTGCCTGCTGCCATTTCTGAGCAAGCTCTTTGCTGGTGGCACTGCGATCCCGCAGCTGAGTTCTCTTTAGTAGATGATCCTGTCGCTTGGTGGACTTTTTTGGACACCCTGAAGCCTTCTTAACAAGAATTTAACTTCTTTCCTTGAAGTTCTTGATGATCCGATAAATTGGTGATTTAGGTGCAATTTTAGTAGCCACAAAATTCTTGCAGCCTTGTGCTCGTCAACATTCTCACTTGAGTTAACAAGACGATTACTGAAATGATCTCAGCAGCTCCTTTAATGACAGCAATGAAATGCAGTGGAACATTTTTCAGGATTAAGTTAATTTTCATGGCAAAGAAGGACTATGCAATTCATCTGATCACTCTTCATAACATTCTGGAGTATATGCAAATTGCTATTATAAAAACTTAAGCAGCAACTTTTCCAATTTCCAATATTTATGTAGTTCTCAAAACGTTTGGCCACGACTGTACAGTAAATTGTGAAACTACAAAAATATATTTTTAACATGCATTTGACTGCAATTTCAAGGTAAAATTAACAATACAGTGTAGGGCTGGGAGATTAAATCTGAAAAAAACTATTTTTCATTGATTTTGAAATTATTGGAATGCATTGCAATTCTCTCTTGAATCACTTCTGAGCTTAGTTTTTACCACCAGATGGTGCTGTATACTTTACAAACAGCCACACTCTTATGGTACATCAGATGTGGATGAAGCATCAAGCGCGAGTGATTTACACGTTAATTCAATGCAAAGATGTGAATAGACAGCTCAAATGAAGCGGCAGGAGTGTTTGAAACGCTTAACGCGCGAATTGCTTGAGTTTGAATCCGAACTTCAGCGGACATTTGCACCACATTAACCAATCAGGAGCTTTCTCTTGTAGGGGCATGATTATGATGTAGTGCCTGTTGTTGGTGTCCCGAGAAGAAATCCTCCTGCCGACACCAGACAATAGCTCATCAAACTGAGCTCGGCTCAGTGTTAAGCACTGCTGAAATCTTCCATCATCCATGTACAGTTTCTGGAGAAGTTGATGAACTCACAGCACTGGGTGCACCTCTGAAAGGACCTAGTGAACTGAGACATGTCGCTGAACGAATCTAGGCTGTTTTTCAGCCTTCCTAAAGCAGACAGAAGCCCGGCCCATGAAGCAAATCCGTGTTTATTGTGAAGGGAATTTGACGCACGAATGAAGCAACTGAACTCAAAATGTTCATGCGTCTAGTTTTGTGTTAAATTAGTTTAAAATTTGTTATGAGTTCTTCTGATTGGTTCACTGCTTTGGAACTAACAGTGATGAGCACCACTACATTTAGAAGTTGAAATTCTTTTAACTTGGCTTCTAAAAATGGCACTCAAAGGTGCTTCAAAAGATGCAAATGTAACTGTCGCACATGTCTGTCAAATGTGTGTTTACATTGTAAAGCAATAGAAATGTAGCGCATTGGAATGGGCAAATGTGTTTTGTGTGAATGAGCTCCTAAGAGTGTACAACTTAAACACTAGCCTAGACTATTCCAAAAATCGAAGAATTGATCTGTGAATCTCAGTATGTCCTTTTATTGTCCCGGCCCTACTACGGGGCAGTACATCAACAACTTTTTGTTTCTGTTCACATTAATGATATTCACATGTACATATTTTCAATGAATAAATGATTATTTTCATGCAGTTCTTTGCACAACATCAAATAAATACCACAAAGAAAGTGTCTAGGATTTATAATTGAATGCGCTTGTCTCACCCGCTTGTCAATATATAGACAACTTTTCTGCCGTGGTCAGTTTGTTTGATAGCTCACTTTGTACAGTGTTGTACTTGTCATGGAGAGTGCTTGGGTTCAAAAGAAATGTAACATAAAGGAAAACGTGGTCGCAGTGCGCTTTTCTCCTACGTTTGCTTTTGTAAACACTATTGATTGGGTTTGGGGAAGGTATTAGATCAGTGGTTCCCTAGGTGATCTGTACAACAAGTCCCACCTTCTCATGGACGTGTACAAGAAGGACGTTTATCTCAAACATATCGCAAAATGTACCATAAGAAATGTAGTTAAGATTCGCACAATGGAAAAAGTAATGCAACATAAAGGTAAACACGTAGTCGCAGTGCATTTACCTCTTATGTTTGCTTTTGAAAATGGTTTAGGGAAGGGTTTAGATCAGTGGTTTGCATAGTGATCTGCATGACAAGCCCCACTTTTTCGTAGACATATACTAGAATGTGTATCTCAAACATATAACAAAATGTACCCTATGTAACATTTCACACAATGTAAAAAAAAAAAAAAATCATTGTAAAATAAAGGTAAACATACATAGTCACAGTGCACTTTTAGCTTATGTTTGCTTTTGAAAACAAACTTTTGGTTGGGTTTAGGGAAGGATTTAGATCAGTGTTTCGCTGGTCCGGTGATCTGTACGACAAGCCCCGATTCCTTGTAAACGTACATGAATGACATTTATCTCAAACATATAACAAAATGTACCCCAAGTAAAGTATTTCAGATTCACACAAATGTAGACAGTGCCTTCTAGTGTATTTGTCTTTTGACAAATACACAAATGACAAGCTGAATAGGTGGATGATCAATTATTTAGTTTATTAGCAATTAGATTGGTTTGTTGTTTTCTGTAATGACATCCTAAAGGTGCACTATGCAATATTTGTCCCAAATACACACATTTGCAGCCAATCAGCAGTAATGGACGTGTCTACTAACCATTGTGGATATATCAAAAAAGGGTGTGGTCTTGTTGGGTGTTTGTTTTGACACAATTTGCATAAAGAGAATAAGATCTACATACAGGAAACAAACTCTGTTCTTCAATGTTGGCAAAAAATACAATATATTGGATTGTGTTGGCTTTGATTCTGTGAGAAATTCATTTCATTTTTATTCAGTTCATTCTTTTGAAGTGATTTTTAACACTGTTAATCCAAATACAGTTGTACAGTTTTAGCAGAAACAAAATGGTAAAACTTAATATAAGTTTAATTTTTTTGTAATATACTTTGAAAATAGCCATAGAAGCTGGCATGGCATTCAACACAAACGAACGAACCAACAAAAATTTGCTTAGTGCTCATTTAAGTGTATTCTTTTACCTTTGAAAAGCTCATTTGATATCTTCACTCTACATAGTTTAGTTATATTGCATTATTTACACTTGTTTTATTTCAATAGCAGTGTAAGATTTGTTTCCTTTTTAATCTAAACTCAGTACCTTTTAATCACTATGTTGGTTTACTTCAGTTCAAACACATACATTTAGTTCTTAGAAATTGAAACTTGTGATTCAGACACAATAAAATCTGCACCGAAGCCAAAGTTTGCAGTTTTTGCAAACTTTATTCCTTTCTGTCCAGAAATGTGTCATCTGGTTTCGAGTGTACCTGCCTCATGACGCAATTCATATGAAAGAGAAAGAAGAATTTATAATGCAATCAATGAAATCCAGCGGTGCAGTTATTCTAAGACCCCAGAGAAAGTCTCTACTGTACACTCCCCAGGCTCCTGAACTACATATCATCATCTTCATGCAGCCTGCGCTAATACAGTGAAGTATCTCTTTACAAGAGCTGCATTACTTTATGGTTCTGCGCCACGTGCTGCAGTGCCCTTTATATGACTTCCCGGTGCCAGTCATGAATCTACATTACGAGATTTAGTGCTAAACTAAAGCTTTACAGCTGAGAATAAAGACATTTCATGATTATGAGTGTGCCATTGTTTTTGCGTGTGTATACTGCTATAAAAAAAAAAAAAATGAAGAGACCTCTTGAAAATTTAGGGTGCATTTATTGGATTTGAGTAAAATGCTATATACATTATTATTATTATTATTTAATTTTTTTTATTTATTTATTTAACGACAACAGAATAGTGTGTGTGTGTGTGTGTGTGTGTGTGTGTGCGCGTGTGTGCGTGCGTGCGTGCGTGCGTGATTTAAAAATCAAAGTTATTCTGACAAATATTAATAAATGGTTAAAACATTGTTATTATGTTGTCTTGAAATGCATATGCAATGCATGGATGAATAAATAAATAAATGGATAAACAAATAAGTAAACAAAGAAACAAACAAAAATATATCGATAAATATGGATAAATATATCGATGGATGGATAAATAAATAAATAAATAAATAAATAAATGGCCAATTTGTATGTACATTCTTTGGAAAACAAAGCAATAAATGCATTAAATAATGGAGAGATTAATATTTTATCTATGTTATTTATTCAGCAAACACATTTTGTATTAAAGCACATTTTTATATATTCATGCTTTAATACAAAAAGTGCTTGCTGAATGAATAATTATCAATGACATTATTAAAATATATGCATATTGAAATTCTCATATGCGTAGGTTGACATTAGAATGTTTTACTACCATGTCCAAATTAAAAGCATGTTCAAATCATGAAATACAACATTTGATGTATATTTTATATATGGAAATGATAATGTGCATATATTCTCACAAACCCTTCTTTTTTTGGTAGTAGAATATGTTCTCGCTAATTACTGCAGTATTCAAATGTCATGTGAAAACTGCGTTCTGACCCACGAATGTTACAGTTTACTTCTAATGTTAAGCACCGTGTCTGACTGACAGCTCTCATGTTCCCGGGAGAATGGACTGTGTCATTCATTTCTCTCCCTCGGTCTGTCCGCCTGTCTCTTTTCTCTTTTTTAAATAAACTCTCACATGAGCTATTGAAAGCCTGTATGAAGTGGCGGTATCCATTTGGGCTAGCTGTAGCATTTCTTCTAGGAATTATAGAGCACATACTGCCAGCGGTCGTCTATTCAGGGTCCCGCGTTCAGTGTGTGAAGCGCACAATAGACCACTAGACAACACAAAGATACATGCTTCGAAAAAAGGCATTGTAATCTATAGGAGACTTGGTGGTTTTCTTAAAAGAACACATAATAGGCTGCACAAGTGTAATTCTTTCACTTGTACTGGAGAACTGAGATAGGAGCATTTTTAAAGGAATTATTCATACATATTCTGTCATCGTTTTACCCAGCCACATTGCTCCAAATCTATGACCTTTTCCTTTTTTTCTTTTTGTAGGAGGAGGCTCTTTTTATGCACATAAAAAAAGAGTCTTGTGGACTACTTTTGTGATACTTCCACACTGTTTTCTCTCTTTTCAGCCTCATTTCCTATAACTTTTTTTTAACAGACATGTATTTTTCAGAACATCTCTTTTTGGGTTTACACTATAGATTAAGCATGTGTTTGTAATACTGTTGTCATTAGTATCGAGTGTCGAAAGTATAGAATAAGTAATAGAAATTTTGCTGAAATTTTGAAATTGTCCATTTCCCGATAACATTTGAGCACAGAAATGACTGTGATTGGCTGTGTAGGTCATCGGTTCACCACTCTTCACCAGTGTTCACTAAGCGAAAACACAGATACACGGACACAGATTTCAAAGCGTATTTATCAGTCGATCCATCAGCAGATCTTTCGTATATCAGCTCATAGACAGGCCAGCTGATCTACATGGCTTTGAAATGCTCGTGTATCTGTGTTTGCACTAAAGAGCGATGAAAAGTGGTGAACCAATGACCTTCACGGCCAAATCACAATCATATCTGTTAAGAGCTTAAATCTTGACATTTGTTAAATTAATTTTTTAAACTCTATACTTTTGACAACCCTAGTCCGAAAATATACTATATAGTATACGAAAAGCATTATGTGAGCCAAGTGGTTTGTCTAAATTCATGGTATTGGAAAATCAGTATGCAATAACAGTACAGAACAGTACAAGAACAGTACTTCTGCTGAGTTTTTGTAGTGTGCATTATGGGTATAACAATACACCAAATGCAATGGTTCAGGTCATGTTATTGGGCGCACGGTAGGGGGCAGGGCTTGTGCTGTGGCACCAGCACACTGCAAAAAACGATATGACTAAAGGTCATAACAAATGTTTTTAAGTTACTTTACCTAATTTTAATCAGTTAATCATGTTTCAACTAAATATTGTTAGTTATACAAAGTTTAACTTGATATTTCTAGTCAGTTTGACTGATGTTGAGTTCAGATGACTTGGACAATTTTATTTGATTCAACAAAAAAATTTAAACAGCAAGATAACTAGATTCACTTTTATAAAACACTTCACTTTTTGAATGGGTTCCTAGTGCGCATCCAATAAACACTTTATTATTCAATGATGGCACATGAATTCATGAATGGAGAATTCATGATGCGACGTAACTTAAGCAGGTAGGTCATGTGATAATGACAAAAGGCGGATGAACGTATTACTTTCAAATTCCATTCATACTACTCACATTCATACTACATAGAACATACTTTTCTAACGTCATGAAGTAAATTCAAATGTACATACTCGTGTTTTTCAGATGCAGCTTTAAAGTGTTACTGTAATTAATATACTTTTCCATGTAGTGTATTAATTACTCTAACTAGTTCAATGAGAGTTTTTGCAAACTTTTGCAGGGGGTTATTTGAATCATTTTAGGTATGTTTGTGTACTGTGACTTATATTGTAAATACCTTATATCTATAAGTATCTTACTCAGGAGAGTACTATATAACTTAATTGTTTTATGTTCAATCCACTTAAATTTGTAAAAGCAATTAAGTTAACTTAAGCGATTTGTGAGTACTTTGTTTGAATTCTTCACATTTTAACAGATTCTGCTAAGGGTATATGTAAGACCCTTAAAAATAGCTATAAAAAAATAACTATTAAATGCTATTTCACAAGGTCTTACATTGTATAGTTGTCTGCGAAAATAACCTGCACGCACTAATGTGTGTTGCACATTTTTGTGCATCATGATAAAAGTGCACTTGTTGCCTCCAATTTTATTTAACTTCAAATAGTTCAGCCTGTGATAAAGCAGATCAAACGTTTAGTCACATATTCATATTTTATTAAATTTTTTGGTTTTCAAAATTCTAAAATAACTTTTACAATCAGGAAATTGATATTTGTGTAAGCTAATTTAGTCAAATTGTTGGCGACCATGAAAAATCAACATCAGTGCATCACTAGTATCTTTATAGGTGAAAGAGTAAAGTTGTATTAAAAGGGAGTCTAAAGTTAAGCTTAAAAAGGTTTCGAATTTCACTCCATGATTCCTGTATATACCCTGTTTTCAGATAACGTAATTAAGTAATTTAAATACAATTTAAATGTAATAGTAATTAGTATAAATAATTAATGACTTTATTGAACTTCCCCAGCGTTGCATACTAAATCATCCTATAATAATAACATACATGTTAGTGTCATATATTGTGAAACTAGCTGGCAGCCAGTATGCGTCGTTCCCGAGCAACTGTCTGGACGATCACAACCTCTTTTAAGGTCACCGTCTCCAGAGGGACAAAGACAGCAACAATGAGCTGATGAAATAGTGAATGCCTAATTCCCCCCCACACCTCCCCCCTATTGTGAGATTAATGCCACGTGGAGGAAATATAACAGATAGTTTAATTAAGTGCCAGGGCACAAGATTCATCGACTAATTTCTGCAGCTGACAGCGCAAATGAGGGTTCAAAGGTGCAGGCCGAGGAGACACCCTTGAGTGGCTCTGTGTTTAATGAATTGAGCGCTTTCCCTATAAAGTTCCTGCGTAAAAGCAGCATGCGCATTAAAGCCAGCCTTCAATGTGTCAGGATGGCCTGGCGTCCTCATATACTAAACCCGCAGACCTGCCCGGAGAGAACACACACACTCATGCCCTCTGTGCTTACACTTTTGTCCGCGCAGGTATTGCACGAGTGTCACAAAGATCAGCAGAAACACATTCATTAGTCCGGAAATGGTGATGTATCGCTTAATGAAGACTTTGGAATTACCCGGATTACTGCATGACTGACCCCTAAAATGAGATTCAGAGATGATTCAGCCCCAAAAATGATTATTCTGTCATCATTTACTAACCTTCATGTATTTTTTAGTTTTTTTTTTCAAGCCTATTTGACTTTCAGCTGTAAAAAGTGAAAGAGTAGTTTTGAAGGCTGCTTTTTTTTTACTGTACTAAAAAGTGAATGGAAAGTAGAATTGTCTTCATTTACTAACCAGCCTGTTTTAAATTTCAGCCGTGAAAGTGAAAAAGAGTAGTTTTGAAGTATGTTCAGGCTGGCGTTTTTTGCTGTAGTGAAAAGTGAATGGAAAGTAGAATTGTTTTCATATACTAAACTTCCTCTTTTTTTTGTTTTGTTTCTTCAAGTCTGTATAGCGACTTTTTAGCCGTAAAAGTGAAAGTCATTTTGATTTATGTTCAGGTTTTTTTTGTTTTTGTTTTTTGCTGTAGTGAAAATCAAATGGAAAGTAAAATTTTATTTATTTAATAATTTTTATTTATTTATTTATTTTTTTAGCCTGTATGATGACTTTTCAGTCAAGTATGTTTGGGCTGCTTTTTGCCGTAATTCAATTCATCTTTATTTCTATAGCTCTTTTAAAATGTAGATTGTCAAAGCAGCTTAACATAAGAGATTATAGTAAATTGAAACAGTGTCAGTCCAATTTTCAGAGTTTAAATTCAGTTTAGTTCAGTTCAGTGTGGTAAAATTTTCACTGCTGAAAGTCCAAACACTGAAGAGCAAATCCATCGATGCGCAGCTCCACAGGTCCTGAACCATGCAAGCCAGTGGCGAGGAACGTACTTCACCAATTAATGAAAGTGAAGGAAAAAAACCTTGAGAGAAACCAGGCTCAGTTGGGCGCGACCATTTCTCCTATAGCCAAACTCTTGTGCAGAGCTGCACTCTAAGCGATGGAGGCTGGAGAAAGCTGGACGTCCATTGCTGCAGGTGGGAGAGGTCACCGGCTGGTATACAATCTGGCCCTTCAGGATCAATGCGAAGAATCTTCTGTCACTGGGGTCTTACAGGAATCATTCTCATGCTCTCCACTCCTCCATGACCATCACAGCAGCTGCTCAGGATACGGCCTGGTCCAGAATTATGGAAACCTCAGAAATAATAAAAACAGACTAACAAGCGCAGATGCCGTTCAAATTATAATGTCTTTTGGTAAGTGTTCCCGGCTCCGGTTGCCCTAAATAATGCAGACTAACAATCGTTTAGAGGATTTGGATTTCAAAAGCATTTGTGTTTTATGTGTATGCTAATGCAAAGAGATGTGTCTTTAATCTAGTTTTAAACTGACAGAGTGTGTCGGCTTCATGAACTGTGCTAGGAAGGCTGTTCCAGAGTTTAGGTGCCAGATGAGAAAGATCATAATCAGTTGTCTAGAATTAATTGAGCATAGTGGACTTGAGGGGCTATAATACACCAGGAGCTCCCTCAAATACTGGGGAGCTAAGCCATTCAGGGATTTGTAGGTAGTCAAAAAATGTTTTTAATTTATACGATATTTAATAGGGAGCCAATGCAATGATGAAGGAACTGGAGTAATATGATCATATTTCCTTGTTCTAGAAAGTACTCTAGCATATTGAACCTGCTAAGGTTTGTTAATTAGGCCAACAGGGCAACCACCTAGTAATGCATTACTATAGTCTAACCGAGAGGTCATGAAAGCATGAATAAGCTTTTCCGCATTGGACATTGATAGCATATGTCAAAATTTGGCAACATTTTTAAGATAAAAAAAAAAATGCAGTTTTACAGATGCTTGAAATCTGGCATTCGAACAACAGGTTGCTATTAAAAATCACCTCCAAGTTTTTGACTAAAGATGAGGACTGAACTGAGAATCCATCAAGGGTTAGACGGTGTTCTAGGTTTTTGCGTGTGAGGTTTTTGGGTCCAATAAGCAAGAACTCAGTTTTATCTGAATTTAGTAATAAGAAGTTATTAGTCATCAAATTTTTGATATCAGCTATACAATATGTTAATTTTGTAAATTCATACAAATTATCATGTTGAAAGGAGATGTAAAGTTGTATATCATCAGCTTAACAGTGGAAACTAACTGCATGTTTTTTTTAATGATAACGCCTAGCGGTAGCATATATAATGTGAAAAGTAAGGGACCAAGAACTGAGCCTTGTGGCTCAGTGTACTTTTGATCTGTATGATGCCTCTTCATTAACTAATACAAATTGATAATGTTCAGATAGATAAACCTGAACCAGGCCAATGCAGTTCCTGTAATACCAACATAATTTTGAAGCCTATCAAGGAGAATATTATGATCGATTGTATCAAATGCAGCACTCCGGTCTAATAACACTAAGAGAGAAATGCAACCATGATCGGACGACAGAAGGAGGTCATTTGTAACTCTTAGGAGTGCTGTTTCTGTGCTATGAAATGTTCTAAATCCAAATAGAAATTTTTCATAAGTATTGTTTTTTTTTTTGTAGGAAGAAACATAGTTGAGCAGACATGACTTTTTCTAGTATCCTTGATAAAAAAATGGCAGGTTTGAAATGGGTCTATAATTTACTAATTCTTTGGGATCAAGCTGTGTTTTTTTAATAAGAAGCTTAATGACAGCTAGTTTTAGAAAAGTTTTAGAAACATATCCTAAAAGTAGGAATGAATTCAAAACGTTAAGAACAGGTTCAGAAACTTCTGAAAACAATTGTTTTAATAATTTGGTCGGTATAGGATCTAGCATAGACGTTGTTGATTTGGACAAATTTCTCAGTTTATACAGTTCTTCCTCACCTACTGCTGAAAAAGTTTGAAGTTTATCCATTAATGGTCTACAGTGCTCTAATTGGGACGATGCTGTAGAGGCCGATTGATGCTTATTTTATCTATGATATCATCAATCTTGCATGTGAAAAAAATCATAAAGTCATACCTGCTGTGTTGAGAAATGCATGTTGATGCTTTAACCCTAGGACCCTAGGGTTGTGTTTATTTTCTTCTATCAAAGTTGAAAAATAAGCAGATCTGGCAGACTTTAAAGCTTTTCTGAAGTTAAGTATACTTTCTTTCCAGGCTAGACAAAAAAAACTCTAGTTTTGATTTCTTCCATCTATGTTCCATTTTCCGGGCTGCTTTCTTTAAGGCACGAGTGTGCTCATTGTGCCATGGCGCCAGATTTGTTTCCCTAATCTTTTTTAAGTGTAATGGAGCAACTTTGTCTAACGTGCTAGAAAGGACAGAATCAATAGTTTTAGTTGCAGTGTCAAGCTTTTCTAGGCTTCCTGGAATGCTTTGGAAATGAGATAGATCAGGTAGGTTACTGACAAAGTCATCTTCAGTGCTAGCGGTGATCGTTCTACCATATTTATAAATAGAAGATGATTTTGTAGACCTATCAATTAATATTAGGTCTAAGGTATGATTATGCCGATGAATAGGCCCTGAGACGTGCTTTTTCACTCCAACAGAGGCTAGTATGTCTAAGAAGGCCAGACTTAAAGCATGTTTTTCATTATCTATATGAATATTAAAATCACCAACAATAGTGAAATGAGAATGGAAAGTAGCTTTTTTTTCTTTCATTTGATTATATTTTATTTAATTAATATACTTATTAAGACACTTGTTTACTCAAAACGTGTTTTTTTTCCTTATTTATGTGTTGAGTTTAAAATACCGTACAACATACTGTCGATAATGAATGATGTGCAAATAATTAGAGCATGTTTATGTTTTAATAGCATTTGCATATTTTATGCATAGCGGCCATCATAAAACACTGTTGTTATTTATTAGCTTAAGTCTTCATTTTGCACTGACAAAGAAACTGCACAAGAAACCTCCAGCTCTGATATCAGAAACGTTATTTCTTTAAAAAAAAATGCTTTCGACAGAAGGCTTGTGTTGTATTCATGGCACATTTCGTCTGTTGTATGATTTTTTTTCTAGCAACCTCTGATTTAAAATTTAGATTTATCTTTGATGTCAAATAAAATGTATGCACATTACACTGCAGCCTGTTGTCAAAGCCCTGAGAAATGACTAATCCACATTCAGCGCATTATGATCGCTGCCATCAACCCTTGAAATATGCAATACTGATACGAAATGAGAAATATTTGGTATTAAAGTGCTTTTTCACTCTTTTAAGGCTCTGCTGGGACTCTTTGTCCATTTTAAAAGTCCAATTTGCCTCACTGAGATTTATTCACGTTAGCACTCTTGGGTTCGCGAATGCGCACTTATGCAGTGCTTATTGAATGCACAGTTTGCTCATGGAATTCAAATGCTGCAGGGTACTGTTTTGCAGGCTATTTGCATTATTAAACATGCTAGATTAGTGCTTTTCAAATAATTTCATGTTAAAAATTATTTAATAGGGGTTAAGTAATCACGTATTCCTAGTGTATTGTCTTGTTTGAAACCATGTATTTGTTTTATTTATCCTTATAAGCATGGCAAGTTACAAAATGATTATATAAAATTGTGAACTAAAATGAATTAAATGTAGAACAACTGAAAAAGGTTCCACTAACTTGACAGCTTTGACTGAGCTAAGGATATGTACAACTGCTTCACTTTTAGTGAAAAAAGGTGAGAAGGACGGCTTTAAGAAAAAACAAATGCTATTAAAATAACTCCGTTTACATTAGGATAATTTACTAACTGGTAAAATATTAGTAATAATAATCATTTATCCATTTTGAAACTGCAATAAATAGTCTACAGTTAAATGTAATTTGCAAACCTTCAGGGAAATTGTGTGTCTGTATAATGCTGTGTTCACACCTGATGCGGAACACGCAAATAAATCATGCCATTTGCGCATAAATAGACGTGAACATTTTGAGTTTAATCTTTTCATTCGCTTGTCAAATTTGCTTCTTTCGTGCATCTAATTCACTATTTACTTCAGCGGTGCTTCTGACTGAGCAGAGCCCTGTTTGATGAACTATTGTCCCGTGTCGGCAGGAGGATTTCCCCTCTGGACACTAACAACAGGCGCTATGTCATAATCATGCCCCTACAAGAGAAAGCTCCTGATTGGTTAATGCAGCCCAAATGTCTGCTGAAGTTCAGATTTTCCAACTCGAGCGATTTTTGCGACTCGCACCGCTTCATTCACGTGTATCGCGCCGCAGGGTGTCTATTCTAGTCTTTGCATTGACTTAACATTTATATCACTTGCTCTTGACTCTTCATCTGCATCTGGTGTGAATGCATATGGTGTGAATGTATTGAACATGTCACATTTTTTTACAGAAAAACATAGTTCTAAACGTGCCATTGACTTGAAATTTTCTCCAGATGTTGGTAACAACCAAAGAAATCCATATATGCAAAGAAAACAAATCTAATTAGTTTACAAATTAAGTTATGCGTAATAAAATGAAATAATTCATGAAAAAAGTATTGAACACATGAAGAAAGGGAGGTGTAGAAAGGCAGTGCAAGCCCAGCCAGCAGCTGAAATCTCACAGTAGTTCTTTAGCAACCCTCTGCCCTTCGTCATTGTAAAAAATATTAGCTGCTTCAGTCCAACATCTACATTAGCAGGATGATGAAGATGAATCCAGGGTGGACTTTTCAGCTATGATCCAAAACACAGCCAAGGACAATGCTTTCAGAGAAAAAAAATCAAGCTGTCGAATGGCCCAGCCAATCACCTGACTTGAATCCAATAAAGAATATAAATTACAGATCAAATGAAAGATTTGATAGACGAGACCCACAGAACCATCAAGATTTTTACACTCTGTTGAAGTCTGTGAAAAAACCTGAGCAATGCATATGACTTCATTCTCCACGTGAGAGGCGTCTTTTAAGCTACCATCAAAAGCCTTTTATATAAAGTATTAAATACAATTCAGTAGTTCAGTCCTTTCTCCTTATGTCATTCCATTGTTATTACACATACCAGATTTTTTTTAATTTAGTCATTCTTTTTCTTTTTGGCTTAGTCTCTTTATTAATCTGGGGTCGCCACAGCGAAATGAACCGCCAACTTATCCAGCATATGTTTTATGCAGCGGATGCCCTTCCAGCTGCAACCCATCACTGGGAAACAACGATACACTCTCATTCATACACATACACTACGGACAATTTAGCTTACCCAATTCACCTATAGCGCATGTCTTAGGACTTGTGGGGGAAACCAGAGCACCCGGAGGAAACCCACGCGAAAATGATGAGAACATGCAAACTCCACACAGAAATGCCAACCGACCCAGCCGAGGCTCGAACCAGTGACCTTCTTGCTGTGAGGCGATTGTGCTACCCACTGCGCCAACCGTGTTGCGGCCAGATTTTTTTTGGTCAAAAATACCAAAATCTTGTTCAATTCCATGTCAACAGCTCCTTTGGAAATATTATTCCCCGGAAAAAAACATGACGTGTTCAATACTTATTGTCCCCCTGGATGTATGCATGTGTATGCATGTGTATGCATGTGTATGCATGTGTATGC
>CAIGQW010055277.1:1090465-1105152 GCA_903798125.1 Danio choprae | reverse complement strand
ACTGTAAAACATGTCACTTCCTGTTGCCAGCAGGTGGCGCTATATCTATATCTGGTTATTGGCATGTAAACGTGTTCAGGTCAGGACTGTTATCAAACATATGGATTTTGAATCAGATCAGACAATGTATGCCTGAGTTATAACAACTTCCTGTTTCGTGGCGAAGCGTCAAAGTTTGAGAGGCCGCCACGGACACGCCCTTCGACGAAAACTCTAGATCTTCGCAATTTAACATCGCCAAGGCCTTTAGTTGACAATACCCAATTTTGGTGTTGATCGGATGAATTCCCTAGGAGGAGTTCGTTCAAATACCACGCCTGGAAACGGCAAAAACTGCACTTTTTCGCCAGAGGAAGTTAAAAATATCCGACTTCCTGTTGGGTTTGACATTTTGCTCCAAGAGACTTTTTGGTAGGTTTTGGCATGTTTGATGTGTGTGCCAATTTTCGTACGTGTGTGTGAAACGTAGCTCGGGGGCTAGTCCGTCAAATGTGTATAGGTGGCGCTGTCGAGTCATTTTGTCACACCCACTTCCGAAACCTATAAAGAACGTAAATTTTCGCCACTTCTGGGGCGTGTGCAAAGTTTGGTGAGTTTTCGAGCATGTTTAGACCCTCAAAATCGCGATTCATTCCGGAGAAGAAGAAGAAGAAGAAGAAGAAGAAGAAGAAGAAGAAGAAGAAGAAGAAGAAGAATAATAATAAACAGCGCAATTCCAATAGGGCCTACGCACCGTTCCGGTGCTCGGTCCCTAAAAACAGAGGAATTCCAATAGGGCCTACGCACCGTTCCGGTGCTCGGTCCCTAATTAAAGCTGCAAGTCCTTAGGATGAGTTTGTTAAATTACAACACCTGGAAATGGCAAAAACTGCACTTTTTCGGCAGAGGAAGTTGAAAATATCCAACTTCGGTTGAGATTGAGATTTTGCTCCAAGAGACTTTTTTGTAGGTATTGGCATGTTAGATGTGTGTGCCAATTTTCGTATGTGTGTGTGAAACGTAGGTTGGAGGCCACCTCATCCAATGTGTATAGGTGGCACTGTCAAGCCATATTGCCACACCCACTTCTGAAACCAATATCAAACGATCGTTTTAACCACTTCTGGTGTGCGTGCTAAGTTTCATGAATTTTCGGACATGTTTAAACCCTCAAAATTCCCTGGATTAGGGGCGGAATAATAATAATTCATTCATTCATTTTCTTTTTTGCTTAGTCCCTTTATTAATCTGGGGTCGCCACAGCGGAATGAACCGGCAACTTATCCAGCATATGTTTTACGCAGCGAATGCCCTTCCAACTGCAACCCATCATTGGGAAACATCCATACACACCCATTCAAACTGACAATTCAGACAATTTAGCTTACCCTAATTCACCTATACTGCATGTCTTTGGACTTGTGGGGGAAACCGGAGCAACCGGAGGAAACCCACGCAAAACACGGAGAGAACGTGCAAACTCCACACAGAAACGCCAACTCCACCGTGCTGCCAGCGGAATAATAATAATAATAATAATAATAATAATAATAATAAAAAAATACAAAAAAACAGAGCAATTACAATAGGGCCTACGCATTGTTGGTGCTCGGTCGCTAATTACATAATTTCTAAAATTATTATAATACCTATTAACTTAGTTACTGTAATCATTAGTTATTATATCACAATACAGCTGTATTCCTTATTTTTTTACTTTTAAATAAAAGGTAAACAAAAAAGTATCATCATTTAACTATTTCCTTATGTTTGTGTTATTGTTGTTGTTGAGGATAATACATCATACACGTTTAAAATAACATGAGAAGTAGAAGTAGTTGCTAACAGTTTAGCTGGAGCTGCAGGTTGTATTGCGTCAACTTGATGTTGGTTGAAGATTGGTTATGAATGCTATCACTGATATTATTTCAAACATCTGTTTCACTACTGCATGCATTATCAAACTGCAGGAAGCACACAGACTTTCTTTGTGCACTAAACATACAGCTATCTCAAATGTACAGCTTTTGAAGGGAAGTAAAAGATCAAGTTTCCGCTCCAAACCCTGATCTGCTTTGGTACCTTTATTTTCGATTGACGAGATTTAAACTCAGATTTAGTTTAATGCTTAATTGGATTTTTATTTATGTATTTTTTAAGCTATGTATATAGACTAACCTGGTTGACTGGTAGTAAGCAATTAGACAACTAATTGAACATTCATTAATAAATTATTTAAATGATTGTATTGAGACTTTAATTGCCTACAAGTGCCTAATAAGCACACGAATAAAGCTTGTCACAGGAAAACGACTGTAATGATTGTGAACGTGGAAGGGAAAACGCATATGGAGGCCTCATTAACATTTTAATAACTTATTGATAATCTAGTGCTTTTTAGTGACCTTTGAATTGGTATTTTTAAAGTAGACATTTTGCTCTCATAAATATACAGTTGTAGACAAAGAAATTAGCTGAATGCTAGTATCTTGCAAAATAACTAGTAGAATATTATGTACTGTCATCATGGCAAAGACAATAGAAATTATTTATTAAAAATAAGTTAGTAAAATTAATATATTTAAAAATGTGTTGACAAAAATCTTCTCCCTATCAAACAACACTTGGAAAATGTTTTTTTTAATGAGTTAAAAATTTACAGGAGGGGTAATAATTTAGATTTTTAACTATATATTTTTTAGTCTTTAAGGCACGTTTGTTTTCATTATTTTTCAATAGTGCAATGTTTTGTTGTTGTGAGTACACACAGATAATTGTGTAGAGTCTTAGGGATTCGGAAGATGCATTATTATTGTCTGTAGCATCAAAATTGACCCGTTTGCCTGTTCATCTTCCATACTCTGCACAGACATTTCAATAGCGCACATTTTTCTAGGTTACCAGTAGATTGAGTGTCTATATGAAGTTGCTATTTGGGGTCGATAAAGGATAGGCGAGCGTTTGCTTGTCCTGCATAATGTATTAGACCTGCCATTAACAATCTGTCCATCATGAACAGTGTGATTAACTTCACCATGTCCTGTGAATAATAAAAAAAAAAAATACAAAACCTAATCTGCATCTATCAGAAATAAAGATACAAAAGCTGTCAGTGCGATGGTACCTTTTTTAAATGGTGCACATTAGTACTTAAAGGGTACGTCGTAGTACCTCAATAATCCATATTGATACCTTAAAGTTATATATTATGTCTGCTAACTAAATAAATGGATAATGTATTCGCTCCAGGCGCTTCAGCTCACTCATTGATTTCTGATTCCTGGTCATTTCCACTATGTAATGGGCTTCTGGAGAAGAGCACGATCTTGCCATGACTACCTTGATGGTTGGAAAGAGAAAAGAGGCAGGAGGATGTCAGTTATGTGGAGAAAGCCACATTACCAGTCTAATGTCTTTGATAAATGGAGCTTTGATCATAGAAAAGAACGGAGATGAGAAAGCCGCTCCATTTGATCGACAGGGTCTGTAAAAAGCAAGCGTGCGCTGCCTTGTACACATTTATTGTTTAGGGCTCAACGTGAGAGATGAGTTTATTTGGGGATGACAGATACATTACGCCCTGAAAGGAGTGTGGGAGATGTCAGTTGTGTGCGTTAAAAAGAAAAGAAGAGAAGGAGACTCGCATTTTCCCCTCTTGATTTAAGTCATTTTCTTTCTTGACACATAGGGAGGGAAAAAAAAGTCAACAGAACTTTGAATTAAGGTATTGCCTGTAAAGAAAGGAATGCAGAAGTCCCACGAAAGTTTTAACTTTCAAAAAGATCAAGTTAAAAAAACAACAACATTTGAAGTTGAAAGAGCTGAAGTTAGAATCACATACATGAATATGTGGGAATGCACGTGACTTTGCAGTAGCAAATGTTCTGTTTAACCATTTAATATTTTGTTTTTATTTTTTTCACCAGTAACAAAGCTGAGATTGGATGTTCATATTAGAGGATTAGATCTCACCAGAGTTTTGAAAAATACATGCAAAAGTTTATTATAAATAATAAAAAAAGCACATTGTCTTTGAATTTAGACAGTTGTGTTTCATGAAAGCATCATATCTTCCACACATACCCACTTTAATCTATCATTACATGCTATAAAATGAAATAATATTCTTTTATTATTTAGTCATGCCCAGTGACCTCTGTAATTTAATGTATAGTGCAATTGCATTTTCACATTTTAATTTGATTTGACTTTTGACCTTAATTAATTATTTAATTTATTTGTATGTAAACAGTAGGGCTGCCCTTGATTAAAGACTTTACTGGTCGACTAGTAGTGGCCGTTCTCTTTAAGCTATTAGTCAGCTGTTCGAACATTTATTAATAAACCATTTAAATCATTATGTATAGAAGTCATATATTAATATTAGTTTAAATTAGCTGCTCAATAATAATATCACCTTACAACCCGTGACCGGTTACTCACTGAAGCTAAGCAGGGCTGAACCTGGTCAGTACCTGCATGGGAGACCACATGGGAAAACTAGGTTGCTGTTGGAAGAGGTGTTAGTGAGGCAAGGAGGGGCCCTCAACCTGTGTGAGTCCTAATGCCCCAGTACAGTGAAGGAGATACTGTACTGTCAGTGAGCACCGTCACCGAATGAGACGCTAAACTGAAGTCCTGACTCTCTGTGGTCATTAAAAATCTCATGGCACTTCTCGTAAAGAGCTGGGGTGTAAGCCTGGTGTCCTTGCTAAATTCTCTCTTTATCGGCCCTTACCTATCATGGCCTCCCAATCATCCTCATCCACCGAATTGTCTCTCCACTCCACCAATAGCTGGTGTGTGCTGAGCGCACTTGCACCCTGTGTTGTCCTGTGGCTGCCGTCGCATCATGCAGGTGGATGCTTCACACTGGTGGTGGTGTGGAGAGACCCCCCCCCCCTCCTCATGATTGTGTAGCGCTTTGGGTGTATGGCCATACATGATTAATGTGCTGTCTAAATACACATTACATTACTTTACATTTACATTGCATACTATTTTAAATAGGAAAGATCAAATCCTCCTAGATCCTTTGGTTTATTTAAATGTTTCTTATTATTTCCGACAGTTTTATTAGCCCAAATAAACTGCTTATAATATATTCTAGTTTCTATTATATAATAATGTGGGGGAATAAGAAAAAGATAAAATGTAAAATGTAAAACAACCATTCATATAGCATTTAATCCTACCAACCATGGACTGGAGTGTCTTCTAGAAACTAATATCATTATTAAGTTGATCCATTGTCTTTTCCCCTTCATTATACCCAAGTGTTTAAAGGGATTATTAGCTATTTTAAATTTAGTGCTATCTAATAATCTAGGTTTTCAGATATTATTTAGGCATTAATTTGCTCCTCCCCCTAGTAAAACCAGAACAAAATAGCAAATTTATTAATATGATCAAATAATAGTGGGATAGATTTTTCAGGGTCAGAAATGTTTAAAAATGTATCATCTGCATGCAATGAAAGATGTAGAATATTACTTTAATTAAAGGGATGGTTCTCATCATTTACTCTCCCTCATGTGGTTTTGAACCTTTGAGTTTTCTTCTGTTGAACACAAAAGAAAATATTTTGAAGAATAGGACCCATTGCATTTTATAGTAGTGCTATAGTAAAATACTGTGGAAGTCAATGGGGGACGGCATCCAGCATTTCTCTAAGTATCTTATTTTGTGTTAAACATAATAAAGAAACTCAAATAGGTTTTAAAAACGTGAAAGGTGTGTAAATAATCACAGAATTAAAGATTTTGGGTGAACTATCCCTTTAAGCTTTTTATCATTTATATTAAGTAGCAACAAAGACCTGTGACACTAATGAATTAGATTAATCACATTTTAGTTGAAGAGCAAAATAATCTTAGTTAAAAGCAGAAACAAGCTTACCTCTTTGTTGCTTACCCCTTTGGCACCTTATTTTAAGGAAAAGCTAACCTTATTTTGACATTAATTCTGAAAACAAGACTATATGTTTTTACTTGTCTCTAAATGCTTTTTAGATATTTGGACTAGAAACAGGACAATTCTAAGAAATATATATATATTTTTGCAGTGTGCACTCAATCTTGCAGTTTTAAATATGTCATATAGGAAATCAAGACATGCTGTCGCTAATAATTCAATCAAAGTGGCTTCTCATAGGAAACGGACATGCGGTCTCATGAATAACCATGAGACAGTTGACACATCATTGATTGCTGTAGTCATTTGACGTGTCACAACGTGTGAAGTAAACACAATGTACGTTTTAAACCCTGAGGTTGAAAGCGATGCAAAGTAGCTCACAATTAATCAACTTTCACTTACAATTACGATTGAAGCTTACAGTGTCTTCTGTGATGAGCAACCCAAGCATGCCTATTAATTTATCAGAAAATACAGTTTAGTTTTGAATTGAAAGATGCTCTTAATTCAATTAAATTCAATTAAATTCAAGTTTATTTATATAGCGCTTTTTACAATGTAGATTGTGTCAAAGCAGCTTAACATGTTCTAGTAAAGTCCAATGAGTCCAAGTCTTAATGACAATGTTAATACAAATCATATATGTAGTTTTAATTAATTGTGTATTCCATGTTATGAATTTACATAACTGTAAAATATGAACTCACACAATGGGTATATTTTTAACTAAGATTAAAATCATTATAATATGTAATGTTTTATAATGTCTTCTTTACTATTTTAATAATAATATAAATTTTTTTTGATGTGGTTTATTTGGTCATCTTGTCATTCAATGCATATTATTTTTCTCAGTCAAAATTAACCACCATATTTGTTTGCATCAAAAGACAAAAAAAGTTTAAACAATAACATAAATCATTTAATGACATAAAATGACAAAATGGTAGATTGTTCAACCAGTCCTAGTTTGAAAGTATGCCTAAAACTCAAGCTGTAAGCCTAAAATGTGGTCAATAACTGTTGTACCAAACCCCACATTTGATATATGATATATGATAAAAGTATACTTATTAAATTAAGTTTAGATTTAAATTGAAATATTCTTTTTATGAAAAGTTTATACATTTGATAGAAAACAAAATTCAGTAGTATATTAATTGTGAATGCTTTTGTAAAGTCAGAAGATTCTTTATTGAGAACTCATCATTTGCTGCAGTCATCAAGACGTGTAGCATAAGTACCACACACAGGCTACCTGAACAAACACTATGCATAGATTTGTAATTCCAAAATAGCATGTTATTAATCTGATCTTTCTATTACAAAACTGTCAAATTCAAACTCGCACACGGTTCATTTTCATGTTTTCGTTAAGTATTAAAATTGTTTATTAGATTTAAAGATTTAAAGTCGCTTATTTAATGTTTAAATTAATACATAAGACACTGTTTTAGAAACCCTCTTGTCATATGATACATGTTATTTCCATCAGTCAGAATGAACCGTTTTATTAATTGTTTTTATTAAATTCAACAAGTTTACACTGTTATCAATTCAAATTCAAATTTTATTTGTCACATACAGAATCATACGCAGTAAGATATGCTGTGAAACGCTTACACAACCACTCGTGACCTCAGAATAATAACAACAATAACAAAAATAATAACAAGAATCTACATTTTGGAGAAATATAAATGCATTAGAAAATAAAGGCAAATCTAAAATATTTAAAGACTTTGATATAGAGTATGTGAACTTAAACGGTAACTCTGAAATGTGATTGATCGATAGCAGTGTTGTACCATAACCTGTTATACAGATTATACAGATCCAGTTATACAGATCCAGAAAACACCTGGCAATCCACATATAAAGAAAGAGCGCCATCTAATAATAAATATGCACACGGCTACTTGTAATTTCTCACCTTGCTGTCTGCTCTATCGAATGTTGTGATGTTAATGATTAAAAAGGCTCTGAAGGCTTAATTGATTTTCTTAATTGATTGCTGGCTGGGGGTGGCTGATCCCACTGTGTCTCTAATTAAAACCGTTTGAGTGACCTTGTACGCTCAAATTCTTCTACTAACTATTTCCATGTGGTATTGCGATTTTAAAATATATCAATGTCTTCTGTTTACGACGAGTTGCTGAATGCGTGTTCTCCTTTTCTAGATCTTCGAGCGGATTCTGTTCATCTGGGCTATACGGCATCCAGCTAGCGGCTACGTTCAGGGCATCAATGACCTTGTGACACCCTTCTTCGTTGTTTATGTCTTCGAATATATCGGTAAGTCAATAACACTTCAGCTATAAGAGATATAAAACACTCTTAGTATAGGATATTGACTGAGTCCTAAAACAACACTGCTGTGTAAACTCACCTGTGTTTCTGTTCTTCCGTTTTGGTGTTAAACCAATATGTGTTCAAAATGTTGCTATGTTTCCATCTAATGATGTGATTTAGACGTATGCGCAAAACTTATTCGTAAAACATTTCACATCGCTTCTATCCAATGAGTTAAAGAGACCAAAATCCAAACACCAAAAAGAAAAATGGGCCACTGTGGGCCTTTTTTAATGTAGATGAAGATGAAATGCAATTTTAGAGAGACATGCTTTTTCTTTTCCTAGCGCAGACACTCAAAATGGTTCTGGTGGTAATGATACTGAACCACTTTGATGGTGGGCTTTGGCTGAGGGATTGTAGAATGAACAAAACAATATTTCAGATGTTTTACGATGTGGCAATTCCACTGGATTGTTTGTTAATGTCGTCCCATCGCAACCATTGGTTATTAGATGATCTGTTAAAACACTATCACCTTACTTTTTTGATGTGCTCCCTGAAATTTTTTAGGCAGTTTAGTCTACTCGAGTCAAGTCTAATCGAGTCGAGTCTATTTGAGTTGAGTCTAGTCGAGTTTTAGTTTAGTTTAGTTTAGTTTATGCACATTTTTTCTTATCAGATAAAAAAATGTATCTTACTCTGTTTTTAATGCGCATTTTCAGAATTTATGCTCATCCTGACGTGTCTATTAGGGTGAGTGTCCACTAAGGGTGCTCTGATCGATCGGTCACCTTTCACAATCAGTCGACAATCGCTTGGGGGAGTTTGATCAGCGGCCTCCACGAAGGCCGATCCAGAAGGGTTGATCAGATGATGCAAATGTGAGATATTTTTTTTTAAATGATGCAAGAACAGGGTGTGTGAAACGTACTCTCTGTGCTTATGCAGCTGACTATGACTTGCCCCGGATTCCTGGTAGCCTGTGCCCTGTGGATATTAGTGGAAAATATGATTTCTTTACTTACCCAGTTTGAAGAACTCATGTAACAGCTGACGTTGCATAATACCATCTTTAAGCAGGGGTACTCAACAGGCGTTTTTTTTATTATAATTTGTGCTCGTGCCACGCCATTAGGGCCGTTTACACATCTCATCCAAAACAACATGATGAGAGCCGCTTCTTTCACCGAGTTCAATTTACTCGCAAACTTCTGCTCTTTTAGCGTTTGTGGTTGCTAATCGTCAGTGCACGTGGGCCAGAGATCTATGATGTAGGCTACACTCATAGCATTTTAAAGACGCAGAATCGCGTCTTTACATTGTGTAAATGGTAGATGTTTTTATGCTCCTTTTTGCAGCATAAAAACCCAAACATATTCAAATTGTAAAGCTATAATGAACGGATGTGTCATCACGTCTTTTGGTTTTGATGAGAGGGTTTGTCTGTGCAGAATTCAATCGTGGAGCGGAATTGAACATTACGAACTACAATGTAGTATTAGACTACTATTACTACTAGTAATAATATTAACAACAACTTTTGTGTTATTTCTCTGATACATATTTTTTCTAAAGGGGTGCAGCTGTAACCTAACCTAATGTTTTCGATTGAATACATGTTATTGTAATAATAACAATTATTATATATTTTTTTCTTATTAATAAAAAGGTATAACGACATTTCTCTGGTGAACTAAAGCCCCAGGACTGTGGACTGCTTTTTTATATTAGAGAGTATATTACAGAAGTATGAGCTGACTGATTTGAAGCAATGTTTTAGCTATAGCCTTTTTCTGGCATTCTTTCTGTCTAAAGTTTTCTAGAGCTACATTTGTTTTATTTCATATATTTTTTATATTCTTCTGTAATTGTCAAGCTCTAAACCATGAGTCCCCAAACTTTTTCTTATGAAGGGGCAAAAACCAAACTTGATTGAGGGCCGTGAGCCGAAGGTAAATATATCAAACTGTATTACAAAGTTGCCATGGTTAATTTCCTCAATTATTTAAAAATAAATAGAAAACATTACTTTAATCATATTGACTAATGCATTGTGTGTATGTATATGTATATATATGTATATATATGTATATATATATGTATATATATATGTATATATATATATGTATGTATATATATATGTATATATATATATATATATATATATATATTTATTTATTTATTTACATTTTATTTACATTTTATAATGAACCTATTATAATGAAAACATAAGAATTCAATTTATAACACAAAGGAGTTTAATGTCAAGCTGCAACTGTCTTTTCCTTGATTTGCTCACCGATGACTTCTGAATTGTGCTCTATTCGTTGAGCAACAGTATGCTCATTAAAAAACAACAAATTCATTCACAACGAAAGGTTACATTAAAATTAGAAATGACAATGTGTATTAAATGCATTACCCACAAGATTGGGATGGAGGGCCAAATCAAAGGTTATCATGAGCCAACTTTGGCCCGTGGGCCCTAGTTTGGGCATCTCTCTGCCCTAAACTGTTCTTCTTAGCTAACCAAACACAGGCTGCTATGTTTTAGGTTAGTATGGTGCTTGTCAATAAATTCAGTTGTCATATAATATTTGTAATATACATTTATAAAACCATAATTAATACCATGTAATCAGTGATCGGTATCGGTATCATCCGATATGGCTTCAAGTGATCAGTAATCGGTGGCCCCAAAAATCCTGATCGGAGCACCTCTAGTGTCCACCGAAGCATTTTTTTTTTCTTTCTCAAGCTGAGTGTTTGTTTTCTGTTGTCGTTTTTTTTTTTTGGCGCCTGCAGAATTGTGGTCCACTGTGGCCATTTTACAGTGAGCACTGAGCGCTCTGTTATTTTCAGCCGTTGCAAGTTGAAAAAGTCAGTGCCCATCAGTGAGTGTGTTCACATGGACACCAATACTCCGATTTTTATACGATTAAGGCAATACTCTGATTAAGAGTCTACCATTTAAACAGCGATTTTTTTTATTTATTTTTTTTATTGCCTTAATACGACTCAAGTCATAGTCGAACCAAAAGAGAAATGTAATTAAGACATGTGGAGTATGGCTATTTTAGTCACATTATTGAAGTGCAGTACAGACATGTAAACACCTTAATCAAACTATTATCGTCATGTAGGACTATTCGCTGCATTTTGCGATATTCCATACACACATGGCTGTTTGACACTATTATCTGCACCTACCGTGTCAGTAAAGGGCCACAGACACCCGCATCGCAAAATGCGAAATTTTTATCTTTCAATTTGGCGTGCTGTATCAAATTCCATTAGAACGACACTCTTCCAGCAGTCATTGCGTAATACTCACATCCAATACCTCAGTTTTTCATGGGGGCATTCATGAGATGTTTCTAAATGAAAGTGAAAAAAAAATTAAAAATATCCAAAATTACATGAATCCCTGGAGGCAATGTCTATAGTGTGGTGACGCAATGACGTTAATCAGTCTATGTGCTATAACATGTAAAATGGCCTAATGAAAGGATCATTCAAAAAGCAACTGATGTAAGCACCTTAATTATATTAATGTCTTATACAGATTAAGGCAAATAATTCGATTACTGATGTCTATGTAAATGTAAATTTTTGAGCTAGCAGTCCAATCACAGTGGAGGAGGGGCGTAACAATGTCATGCAACTGTCAACAAATAATCTTTTAAAAAAGGTATACCTGTGAAAATCTGTATCATATCAACTGACTGAAAAAAATATTATGCGCTGTAAAAACAATATTTTAGAATATTATTTGTGTTTCTGCAGCATAAACCCTTTGGTTACGCAATATTTCGAAACACTTTGGTTTTTATGCAATGTTCCAAAATGTGGATAAAAGTAGGTGTATGTGAACATGGTTACAGTGGGGGATTTACCAACTGGCATAATTGTATAACATATGAATTTTCAAAATAGGGTGTACTCATTTATGTTGAGCACTGTATATTTTCATCCATTTCTCAGTGAATATAGGTGATATATGTTGGTGCATTTGAACAAAATAGATTTATTAAATGGATATATTTATTAAAACAATATTTTAGTCACTGAACATCTTTAGAAATAGGAAGATAATACCTTTAAATTCATGCGAAATGTGCTGGATGTTAAGCATTGTATGTCCGTTTAAGCAAATGTCCATGGATATTTAGATTTTTTTTTTCTTGTCAGATTCATTTGTTGTGATTGTTCCCGATCTTCTTCTTTTTCTTGACCTTTACACCTTTAAATGATTTGATTTCCAGTAGACTAAACAAGCTGTCCAGACTAATGATTCTGAAGGGCCCAGAGGGACCCTTCCAATGGACTTATGGGACAGTTATAACCTGAACCAAGCAAAGAGCAAGGGCAGCTCAATTGATGCACTGAAAGGATGGAGAATGTGTTTTTTATTTTTTATTTTTTTGGTCCCTAAGCTCTTCGATTGTTGGCATACATGGCGACACTTTTCCCAGGTCATTTGATCTTGTCTAATCCTTGAAGAATCAAAACCCACAGTTTCATCCTATTCGTCCTTTAGGGCAGAAACGAAGTATTTCAAACAATTGCGCAGTTTACGGGATAGTAGGTGACTTGCAAAAGAGCAGTTACAACGCATCGCTGCTCATTTGCATACATTTCGGCTCAACTTTGGTGCATCGCCAACGGTCTCAATTGCTCATGTCGCAGCAAATCACAGACTCCCTTGGGTATGAGTGACTTCTGGTCTGTTGTCATACCAAATCCCTGTCAGTTTGAACGCCCCTTTGTGAATTGCATTATGACACAGGGATTGGGTGAATTTGGGAATGTTTAATTAAAATGTTACAATGTTGTCGTTATTTACTCAATCGCATCATTTCAAAAAGACTTTAATTCATCTTTGAAATGAGGACACAATGAATTATAACAGTTTTCTCTCCGTCTTTTGAAAGAACACTTGATTAAAAGTACAAAAAAGACTTTGCAAAAGTAGTCCATGTGAATCAATCTGTTAAATTTTAGTCTTCTAATGAACACAACTGCTTGCAGAACAGATTTTTTTTTCTCAGAAAAATTAAACTTGCCATTAGGCGATGGTCCAAACATGTGATCTATGCAGGGATTGGGTGAATTTGGGAATGTTTGTTTGAAAGGGTTAGTTCACACAATTAAAAGGTTGTCATTATTTACTAAGTCACATCATTTAAAAAAAAAAAGCATTTCTTCCATCTTTGAAATGAGGGCACAATGAAAGTTAAAGGTAAAAAAAACACTTTGCCAAAGTGGTCCATGTGAATGAATCTGTTAAATGCAAGTCTTCTAATGAACACAATTGTTTTTAGAACAGATTTTTTGATCATAAATTAACTTTTCCATTAAATCTGTGCCCTTCTGTTGAAGATGATACGCTTTCAGGTCAAATAAAATGTGTAAAATGTTCCAATAATAGTTTTATATAAAACTGTTTTGAATTCAGGTCCTAACAATGCCAAGATAAGGCAATTGAATAAAATAAAAAATGACATAAAAGTGTAATTAAAGTTGTCTACCAGTTCTCAAGGCTACTGCATTCAATTTCTTTTGTTTTTTTCTGCATGACTATCTGGATGAGCGTGCAGCTGCTTCTGTGTTTGTGTTGAGCAGTGGATTGGAGGTTACACAATCCATCACTTTATTGTAAGAACAATTGTCTTGATTGTAAATTTTTTCACAACCAAGCCCATGCGAATTGGGATAAGGAAGTAACGCAAGATCACACGTCTAAGATCAAAGTTCAAGTGCAAGATTGAAAACGGTTCCCAATTGTGGTACATTTCAGATTGCACTTCAAAGAAGGTGGAGTTCCAGAACACACCCACTGATTGAATAATCAACACAGACCAATTGTAGCTCAAAGGTATCTTAAACTTTCCCCAAAAGTTTGGTTTGGTAAGCTGTTTCTACCCAAACAATCTCAAAAAGAACTTTGCTTTGGTTAGATTTTGTTCAAAATGACATGATTTCCGTTCATTCTTCGATTTAGTTTGAAGTATCCTGAGGCCTTACCTCCTTCCCAAACTCCACGCGAGAAGTGATAACACAAGATCACATATGAGATCCAAGTTCTAGCGCAAGATTGGAAACAGTTTCCTATTGTGGTACATCTCAGATCGCATGTCAAAGAAGGCGGAGTTCCAAAACACTGATGGTGTAATCGCCGAAGACCAATGGTAGCTTAAAAGTAGCTTAAACTTCTCCCAAAAGTTTGCTTTGGTGAGCTGTTTTGAACTGGCGAAACAAATTCAAAAAGAACTTTATTTAGTCTTATTTTGTTCAAAATGACATCATTTCCGTTCATTCTTTGACTCAAAAAAATAATTTTTTATTGCTTGTTCAAACTACTTATTTAAAATGAGCTGAAGCAATACAATTCTTGAAATTTCATTGGGTCAACTTAATTGTTTATTGTTCAAACCATTTAAATTTTCATTCATTCATTCATTCATTCATTCATTCATTCATTCATTCATTCATTC
>CAIGQW010055277.1:1069089-1081551 GCA_903798125.1 Danio choprae | reverse complement strand
ACGGCGACCTCCGAGTTCTACACTCTTTCCCTCAGCGACGCTCTTCCGCTCCCCCCCCCCCCCCCCCGGGTCACCATGGATCACTCTGATTCCAAATAGCCTATGTCTTTTACGTCACGTGCATTAAGTTCACTAACCTTGTAACCGCTGACTCCTGCTTTCAGTCCATCTTCTGAAAGGCCTTTGTGGGTTGTTCATTGACTAAGTGCCACAGGCCTCCACGGCTGAATTGAACAGTTAGTGGTGTGTGACCCACAATTGAGGCCCTAATGAGTATCGGTTTGTTCGGATTTCTCGCTTTGAAGAACTGAGCTCAGTGCTGATTTTAATGCAGGTCTGATTAACTTTCCTCATTTGTTCTAACGAGTTGTTAAGTGACTGCCTTGGGATGCCTGAGATGTCTAGTGGCAGGTATTTTCCCTCTTTTCCTCTTGGTTGAGTTCTCTCTCAGCCTTTTCCTGCCCTCTGTCTAACACTAACTTTTGCTGCTTGTTCAAACTACTTATTTAAAATGAGCCGAAATGGCACAATTCTTGAAATTTTTTGGGGGGAGGACAACCTTGTTTTATGTTCAATCTAATTAAATTATTAAAAACAATTAGTTTAACTTAATATATTTGTGTTAGTGCAACATGAAGGAATTGTGTGGAACCCAGCATATTTTACAGTGAAGTACAAGAAGCTAGCAGTTTGAATTTATCATAAATAATGATCTGTTTTCCATTTACCCGTTTGACCTTCATGTTTCATTGGTTAATGATATGTAATGATAATTAGAAGGATGAAAGGGTAGTTATAAATAGCAGTACTGCATTGACAAATAATGTAATAAAGAACATAACGAACAATGAAGAACTTTAACACATAACAGAAACCGAATTACTGTACATTAAATACATTATCAAATACTGTAATGCTAGAGAATAACCTGGTGTAACAGATCATTCATTATATACCAAAGAATGTAATTTAGTAATGGATAAAATATGGTAATGGTAATAGTTTATTAAAATGTATTTGATTTTGGAAATAAACAAGCGACCACCCGATCCACTTCTTCTTCTTCTCCTCCTCCTCCTCCTCCTTCTTCTTTTCATCTCTTAGTGTAAAATGCCAAGAATGATCTGGAAAAATTGCCCTGTCATAAAGTCATTCGTTTTCTCTGACTAATCACAGTTATTGAATATTTTTGGATCTAGTTTAATTACTTGGCTATAAAAAGCTATAAATTGAATTTCTGCACAGATCCTCGCTCTGAGAAATCACTTTTTCTCCATTTACATCTGTGAAACGTGTCATGCATACATTGACTTTATGTAGTTTATAACAATTAAGAAAGTTATTTCTTGGAGTAGTCCGTGTGAGCATCACTCACACATGGAAATGTGTTTGATCTGTTTTGGAATTATCAAATTATTTTCGGTATCAACCTAAAGAACGACAAAGTGGTTTTATTGTCTGGCCATGCTTTTAATGGCTCACAGGTTTCCCAGTGTAGCACATGTAATGATTCCCCTTATGCTTCTAATAAAAGGAAATGGATTCTTTAATGGGCTAATATTGCTTAATTTTTTCACACATGACCCTCTTTTACCGCAGCTCTTACTTTCAGTGACAAGGATGTGGTTAGTGTTTGTGTTTCATGTCCAGTTTCACATCAAAGTGTTTCAACCATTTTATTGGACTCCAGCTGTTCTGCATAATACACTCCCACTCTTTCACACAAAGCTGGGATGTAAATGTCATAACATTGCTGAAGTCACTAAATTGCAAATCAAAACACTTTGTATTATATAATTAATAATTTTTTTTTTTTACAAATGTGTGCTGCAGTATTAGTAAAATAAATAAATAATTGCATCCCAATTGAGAGACAGTAACAAAAGTTGGGCTCCCTTTCTATGATTTTTACGTTTGTCCCATTGTCTTTAACGGAATTGATAGCCTGGCTCTCTTTAAAACTGACCTTAGACTTCATTAGAGACACCTCATTAGAGAGGATTATTTGATAGAAACCTAGAATTTTGTCATCACCATTAATAAAACCTAAACCCTGACAACAAGTTTTGTTTTTCCACAAACACTGCTCTCATAGTCTTCTATAAGATCCTTTAGTATTTCACAACAGATCTGGTTTGTCTGTTCATTTATTTAAACCTTTAAATACATAAATAATAAAATGACTGAAACCCCACTCTGGTTCTAGTCTTACCTCATTGGCTGGATTGTCAGGGTTGCCTGAAGTGGAGAGATGTCCAAAGCACATCAGCTGTGGTAGCTCAGGGATCAGTTCTTGGTCCCCTTCTATTTTTTTAATTTACACCACATCACTAGGACCCATCATCCGACCACATGGTTTCTCTTATCACTGTTATGTCAACGACACACATCTCTATTTTCCATTTCAGTCAGATGATCAAACGCTGCACGTATCTTGAACTGCCTGGAGGAAGACTCAGCATGGATGTAGGATAATTACCTACAGCTTAATCGGGCTAAAACAGAACTACTTATCTTCTCTGCAACTCAATCTATTCAACGTAATGCGCACATCCAGTTGGGATCATCAGCTATCATAACATCTAATTCAGTGAGGAATCTTGGGGTGTGACCTTTGATGGCCAGCTGCTCTTTAAGGATCACATTGCAAACCTGCATGATCATACAGCATTAGAAAGATCAGATCCTTCCTCACTAACCATGCTGCAAAGCTTTTGGTCCAAGCATTTGTAGTTTATTGGCTGGACTTTTGAAATGCTCTTCTGGCCAGACTCCCATCTTGCACCCTGAATACTTTTCTTTATCTCCCTGCACTGGTTACCAGTCAAATCCAAGTTCAAATCATTGATGCTTGCTCACAGAACCCTCTGACCTCCACTTGCTTCTGCAAGTCTACATCCCCTCCAGGAGGGGTACAATCACAGAGAGGATCTAAATCTTTTTCCAGAACCTTTTCATTCAGTTCAATTCACCTTTATTTCTATACGCTTTTTCCAATGTAGATTTTGCCAAAGCAGAAGAATAGAGAATAAAAAGCCGTAATATTTCAAACTGTGGAACATTCCAGCAAATAAATGTTCATTTACTGTTAGTTGTTGGTGGTACAATCTTTCCAATACGCTGTTTTAAAACACAAAAGTGAGACTGAGGTGGGAAAAAACCCAGAAGTATAGGATCAGCACTGTAAACATTGCAACAACATGCTGTGGACTACAAACCTCCAGCTGTTGCCGCGATTTCAAAATGCAGATATGGTGTAAACGTCACTTTAATATCATTCAGTTAAGTTTAATTGAAACAATTTAAAGCATATTAGGCATCAAACAAAAGCGTATTACTCTTAAAGAGATTGTGATTAAGTGTCCTTTTGGGCGTCAGTTCATGGCACCAGGAAAACACTGTGTGGACGCTTCCCTGCTTCAGCGTATGTAACCTGGTGAGCGCTAAAACAATGCAGTCATCTGTAGCACACCGTTGTGTTGTCTGTAATAGTGTCGTCCTGGCACTGATGTTTTAAAAATGTCCATTTCCTGCTAGCATTTAAGCGCCGCTGAGCGTGTTCTTAAACACGGCTGGTTTGCTATAGTATTCACCAGTGCTCAACAGAAATGAATGTGATTGGCCGTGAAGGTCATCAGTTCACCTCTCTTCACTGAGTGCAAACACAGATACACGAACACTGGAGTGTTTTAAAGCCGTGAAGATCAGTCGATCGCTCGTCTGTGTTTGCACTCTGTAAACAGCGGAAAAGTGCAGTGAACTGATGACCTTCACGGCCAATCACAGTCATTTCTGTTGAGCACTGGTGAATAGTATGGCAAATCAGTGGTGTTGTGTTTAACAGTGCTTAAATGTTAGTGAGAAATTTACAGTTTTCACGGAATCAGTTCATTAACTTGAGTTTGATAAATGGCATCTAAACCATGTATTTGGGAAAGATAACGTTAGCTAACTATTGCCATTTCCCTTAACTTAACTGAAAATAAGGTCTGATATCATTTTTTATTTTCACTTTCCATTCAGAACGGACCTTCGGGTAACTCGGAAGGTGGTGAAATGATAAATTTGCGTCACTTTTTCTTTGCTGATAAGATATACAGGCAGGTACAAAACATTCCTGTGTGACTCAGGTGATACTTCCGGGTTTCTTTCCACCGCAGCCTCGATTTCGCTTATTAAATTGCAGTCGCATGAAATCAGTCTATACCACATGGACTGACAAATCACTGATATTCAAGTGGCAACTTGAAAACACATGCCTTTCACAAGCGCTTGAATGCATCATAAAAAACACCTTCTCTCCCTCCACACCCTAGCTCTTATTTCTCTAAGCAATTACAGTACCTTTGCAAAAGTATCACATCTAGTGTATATTGCTTCATTGAGTCACTTAATGCCTTCCTCATTTGTAAAGGCCATTCACACTGCGAGTATCATCATGCATCAAACGACCATTCAATTCAGCGGAGAGCAATGCGGCTACACGAGCAAAATTGACCATGGGCAACCTGATGTGGTCGTGTCAAGCGACTCAAAAAAGTTGACAATCTTTATGCAAATGACAGTACAAGCATCATTAGAGCTCATGTCATCCTCTCTCAGCTCCTTCACCAGCCGGTTGTACTGCCTTTGCAGAAGATAAATATTCAAAATTACAGAGCACACATTTTTTCTTGTTTATCTATGTAATTACGTATTTTTTATATACTGATTCCATTTATATTTATTGCTTTCCCTCCACAATGTTTATTTTTATCTTTATAAATGTTACCTAAGCAACCTTAAGGTGGGAAAGCCCAATAGTGACTTCAGTCGCCACCAAGGGTGAAAGACGGCTACAAAGTGAAGCAAATTTACAAAATCTACATTTAAAATAGTTACATTTGTAATTACGCTACATGAGTGAATGTTTAGCAATGTAGTTTTATGGATTCATGAATGTTATGTGTAAATTAGGTTATGTGGATTAAAGTGAAATGACACTGGAAAAAGTATTGAAGACATGAAGAAAGGGTGGTGTAAAAAGGCATGGAAAGCCCAGACAGCAGCTGAACTCTCTCAGTAATAGAAAGCAACCCTGCCCCTCTTCAGTGTATTTTCTATTGGATTCGAGTTATAGACAAGACCCACAGAACCGTCAAGATTTTTAGACTCTGTTGAGGTCTGGGGAAATGAAAATCATACCTGAGCAATGTATGCAACTCTATTCTCCATACGAGAGGCATCTTAAAGCTGTCATTGCAAACAAAAACAAAAAAGGCTTTAATACAAAGTATTAAATGCATTTCAGTAAGTTAGTACCTCCTTCTGTCATTCATTTATTATTACACATATTTATTTTTTCTAAAAATTCTTTGTTTTGTTTTTAGTTGTATGTTTGGATTGTTTGGGTTTTTACCAAAATCTGGGTCAAGTTCATGTCAACAGCTCCTATAGAAATATATTTACCAGGGAAACTAATCACATATCAATACATATTTTTTTCCTGCTGTATGTAGTATTTGTGTATGCAGTCATAATCTATTTAGTTTGGGCTTTTTCCTCCAACTGGCTCTTGGAAATACTAGCAAATAGCATTCATCTGTTCTCATTGTGGGTTGTTCATCCCCTACACCAACTTTTTCTTCATTACAACTTGATGATGATTTCATAAATCACAGATGGATCTACACCTCATCGTTCAGTACAACTACAGTAATTACCAACCCATTGATCGTAATTTTACTGTTGTGAAGCGGCATGTTTGCCGAGTTGAGTTCCATGTTAATTAACCTTCCTTTCAATTACACGTCTCTGAATTCAGTTCAATACTCATTAACCAAGACGTGGGGCCAGAAGTGGGTGGTACCAGGTTAAAGTGATAGTCACTTTAGGGGTCAGATTGCATAATTCTTCAGACACTGTAATGGCAGTGACTTCCTGTGGGTGGGAAAGGCTTCTCCAGGCTGTATTGGGTGATGGTTTAAAAGGCTTGTGAAAGCTCCCTCTATCCTTTAACCTGATGTCGACCGTTTGCATTGGCCTGCAAAAAGAGGGCATATGGAGCTACAGGGATGTGTAGAGTCAGACGTCAGTAACAATTTCAGCTACTTGCAGTTGGATGCTTCAGAATGCCAGGGGGGAATCTACACTTCGCCTCTGTATGCAGACGGAAGATACAGGCCAACAGGAAGAGATTGCAGAGGCCAAAGAGCCTGACTTCAGTTGAAGGGATTTACTGTGTTTGTAACCTTTTTTTGGAGGCCTCATGTTGTCTGCTCTGTCTTGCCTTTTTGTGTGTGTTTGCTGAATCTCCTTTCTTTGTAAATTCAACTGATAGATTTGGTTTGGACCAAAAAAATTGTGAAAATGGAAAACTTCCACATTAAACTCTTTCAATATTTTCTCATAAACAATGAATAACAATGACAAAAACTGATTGTTTTATCTATTAATGGCTAATTTAAACCACTCGATTTGTTTAAATTTCTTTAAGAGCTGGTACACACCAAGCCAATCTCAAAAAACTAGCACCAACAAAAAGCAACTGTTGTTGTCTCACGTTTGGACCAAAAAGCTGCACATGAACACCAAACAGACAGCAGCCAACTGAAACAAGAGTGTGTGCTCTGTGTCTGTCTGTGTAAGAGAACATGTCTTACCATACCAGAAGGGAAGTAGTAGTCAGTAGTCTGAATCCAGAACTTCCAATACGCACACGCAAACTGTAAGCAACGCAGCATTTAGTACCATTATCACAGTAATTGTCACTCACCATGGAGGCATTCGCTCCTGCAAATATGTCTGATAATCTAATAATCCATACAGTTTACTAATATTTGAGAAATGTAGCAAAATTACAGCCAGATATTTGTTTCTTCTTGACTTGAATTGTTTACTTGGATACTTCAGTTTCTGTTCTCGCTCTCTGATTTGTTGCTGAATAAACTGAGGGGTTTCTAACCAAGTGGTTATTATTAGGGGCAATTGTGGCCTAAAGGTCGGAAGTTGGTCTTGTAATCGAAAGGTTGCAGGTTTGATTCCCAGTCCCGGCATGAATTGCGCTCTCCATCTTCGATACCCAGGTGAGGTTCCCTAGAGCAAGTCTATGTGCATGCTCTCACTTCTCACTCGTCTGCGTGCCTTTGGGTGGATTAAAAGCAGAGGATATGGGTTGGTATGGGTAACCATACTTGACAATACTCACTTCAATCAGAGCCAATCAGAGTGCTCTCTTCAGCCTACAGCCAACGCTGATTCTACAAGGTAAATCGGGCCAACTTGATCCAACATTATCCTGATGAGAAGCGACATGTGTATCACACCAAACCAACTAACTAGACAATTGCTAACAATCAGCCTGTTTGTGTCAGGGTCTTAACAGACACAAAGGGGAAACATACAATTACATACATGCACTTCCTATTCAATAATACCTTCAAATATTTGCATAATCGTATATTTGCTTTTAAATTTGCAAATACTTTTAGGAGGGTTGTGTCTGTGGCAATCAGGAATGGTTTGATACAATCGGAAGTCAGGTTCCACAATGTGTACTGCCTCTAGGTTGAAGTGGGTGAAATGACAAACAATCTACATCACTATATGAGTATCACAATATAGTTTTGTGTATATATGTACTCAGGCTGATTAAAATAAGGCCCTGGTTTGGCTTTTAGGCCTACTTTTATAAATTAGAATCCAAAAAAATTAATTACTCATATACAAATCAAATGGTACAAAATTAAATAATATTAATTAGCAAATTAATAATAGTAATAGTAGTACTAGTAGTAAAGCGCCTTTCCACTGCACACGAAAAACGACAAGCGACAGATCGGAAGTCATTCATTTCCATTGGAGAATAGTCCGTGAGCTGCGTGGAGTTCCGATCATTTCCGTATGCAGAAAATTCAGATCCGATTTGAGCTGCAGATACATTTAAAAACTCCTGCGACTAGACTCCTTTATTTCGGAGACTGCGAGCATGGTGCACGACAAAACTGAAAATTCTGTGCGACAGTATGTGTCCAAATGTCGTGTCTAAATGCCACAAGTCGTGTCCAAATGTTGTGTGTAGTGGAAAGGCGGCTTAATACTAATATTACTACTACCTCTAAAACTACTACTACTAATAGTAGTGAAAAAAAGGATTGAGAAATAATTATTGTGGCTATAAAAAATAATGTGGCTTAACTATAGCTCCAGGGACCAATGTTTTATCAATCTGCTCTTATATATACAGTAGTTGCTAAGAATATTGTCAGGAAATTATTTGTATTTCATGAAATCTTTATTCCGTCTTATTTCATTTATTGTTCTTAATTTTAACTTGACGAATACAATAAAAAATAAAATAAAAGACAATAGAGATGAACCTTACAATAAAAACAAATCTCACTGTGTCACATTTCACCGTTAGATATGTGCAGACCTCATTACTATAAACTTTCATCAACTAACATCTTCTCAAAGCTATAAAAATAAAATCACTTGAGTAAGAGAGGAAAGGCATCTTCCAGAAAATATGTTTATGATATATTCATTCATATGTTAACGATTTAAAATCATATCTGAAATGTTAACAAAACCTCAGTCACTCAATCATTTTCAATGTAGAACTTAGTAAAGCTTCTTAAAGACACATTATTGGTTGTTTAAAACTATGACATTAATAAAATATTACTTCTACTGCTGTTGATAAGCTGTCGGATCCTGAATATTAATCATGTCTGCATTTGCTCAAACTGATGGCAGTATATGGAGCTCTCATTTTTTTACCACAAAGAACAACAAAGAAATTATAGCTTGTCATCGCTCAGTGACACTTGAGTCCTTTTCCTGTTCTCCTTCTCTGCATGTTTGAGAGAAACACACATGCACAGACTCTCATCCAAGTGACTGTGAATAAGGTGATTTACACACTTGAGTTTATGGTGCATCAGATATGCTGCATATCCATTGATATGAACTGGAATACTGGGCTCACTGTGCCGTCAAAGCTGTGTCTGATATCAAATACTTCCCTACTATATAGTATGCAAAAAGCAGTATGTGAGTAGTATGTCCGAGTTCGTTCATTCGTTCACGAATTTCATCAGATTTTTTTCCATTCATTCATTCATTCATTCATTCATTCATTCATTCATTCACTCATTCACCTTTGGCTTAGTCTCCATTTCAGAGGTCGCCACTGCGGAACAAACTGCCAACTATACCAGCATATGTTTTACACAGCTGATGCCCTTCCAGCTGCAACCTGGTACTGTGGAACACCCATACACACTCATTCACACACACACTCATACACTACAGCCAGTTTAGTTTATCCAATTCACCTCTAGCGCATGTCTTTGGACTGTGAGGGAAACCGGAGCACCCAGAGGAAACTCACACTCGCACGGGGAGAATATGCAAACTCCACACAGAAATGCCAAGTGACCCAGCCGGGACTGGAACCAGTGACCTTGCTGTGAGGCGACAGTGCTAACCACTGAGCAATCGTGCCGCCATATCTTTTCCATGTTTTGTCCTAACTATAAGCGACAGTTTTGCACAGAATTCATATTTTAGAAACAATTTCTATTTTCTTTGACATCATGACTTAACACAGCATAAACTACTATGACAATGATTAACTCAGGTTATGTGCTTCCTTCAATGTTAAATGTTACCAATGTTTATTTGAAATTTATTGCCATACTGAAAGCGGCAGCAGATAGTTTACCTCAGATCTTAAATAAAATAACTAGCAAATGGTTTGAAAAAGAAAGTCAGAACTGTGACTGTGCAAACCAACAACATCAGTAACTCAGTTGCCTGTGTACTTTTAATAATGTTAAATAAGTTTAATATGTATTGGTTATAAACCTTCCCATTTGATTGAGAGTGCACTAGTATGTGGTTCTAAATGGCTGTGGTATTTAAATGTTTCTGTCAAGTTGTGATTGGTGCAAACAAACAAGTTGCTTGTCGCTGGAATCTTGTTGCGTCACTTGAATTTAGGACATGGTGTTACACCCACATGACTAATCAGCTGTCTCTATTAGGCTTGCCTTGTTTACTGTCGGTTACTAGGTTACCAATCCTACAGTCAGCTGCTCTAACAACTTGATGCAAATGCACCTAAAGGCCAATTTACACAATGTAGATGAACTCCAACAAACAAATCTGTCGGAGTTTGTTGGATCAGTGTGTGATACCACTGTCGGCGTCTGTTGCTGTTGGTCAGAGTTTGTCTTCACATGACTGAACATGTTCATTTGGTGTTTGTTGGATCGTGCAACGTTTGCAGTGTGATATGATTTTCCAGGAAATGGCAACAAACTCTTACGTAATCTGACCTGGGACCAGATTATGTAGACTTCAAAAAAAATGTATCCTTGAGAAGGGACTAATTTAAAAATTAATTAATTATTGTGTGTGGCAATTGCTGGGGCAGTGAAAGCATGACAGTCATGTTTCAAAACATTATATGTTCAGGAGCCAACTTGATTATTGGTGTTTGTTAGTGGTAGTCCATGCAGTGAGAATTTGCCTTAATTCATCTTTTTTTTTGGCAAACTTTCAAATGATTTGCTTCATGCTAGGATGGCTAAACTTGGCCTATGTCAGTGTGTTTAAGAGCAACGCCTATAGATACTACATAATATCAAAGGGATAGTTCACCTAAAACTGACAGTTCTGTCATACTCATCTTTAACTTGTCGCAAACCTGTACAAATTTCTTTTGACTGTTGAACACAAAAGAAGATATTTAGAAAAAAATGTTGGATGCCTGTAACCATTGCTTTCCATAGTATTTGTTTTTCATACTATGGAAGTCAGTGGTTATATGTTTCTAACATTTTTCAAAATATACATTTGTTACCTTCAACAGAAGAAAGGATTGGAACCACTTGACGAAGAGTAAATTTTCCTTTTGGCTGAACTGTCCCTTTAAATGGACTTTGTTTCTAGAGTACAAGAGTGAAAATATATCTGCACTAAACATTTTTAAAAACCTCTATATATCAGCATATTTCCAAATAAAGTGTAACAAAACTATCATGGGTATTCATTTTTATAGTGAATTTTTAATATTGTGTTTCAAACAATATTAAAAATAATGTAAAAAATATTTTAATATTGTGTTTCAAACAATGTTCAGCACCAAACATTTGCATAAATCACAATAGTTAGTAACAATTATTTGTCGAAAAAAGTACAACAGGGTATGTCAAAGCCTCCAAACAGAATGAAATTATAACAAACAAAGGTCATCACACTGCCACTGTTGATCTCAAAAGATTTATAAAGACAATGTTTCAACCTACATGGTCTTCAAGTCACTTAGGCAATACACAAAGAAAACTTAAATATATATTTTTAACCATATCACATCTGAAACTAATAATAGTCCTAACTAACCAATCGGTAAATGACGTGGAAAAAATACAAACACAAAAATCAAGAAGATAATACAAAAAAACTCAAAAAGATATATCAAAGGTTTTCTTGTATTGCCTGTGTGACATGATGAAGGTTGTGTAGGTCGAAACGTTGACTTAATAAATTGCCTTTTGAGAGCAATAGTGGCAGTGTGCCGATTTCTGTTTGTTTATTATTTCACTCTGTTTAATTTGATCGAGCACCTGTTTAAAGTTGTCTTAGGATGCGCATGCACTGGCCCTTTTTTAAAGCCTCCAAACAGACAATTAATCACCTTCATTGCAATATTTTCTCATAAGCAAATAATCATCAGTCAAATTTCATAATTGTGACAGCTTTACCCTCTTCAGAAATTGTACCCTTCATTTTCAGTGACTCATTTTTTTTATGCAAAGATGAGGTAACCATGCCTGGCAATGCTTTCAATTTACCTTCACACTGTCCATCAGATGCCAGGAAACTTGCTCTGTCCGGTTAAAATAGATTTGCTTAAAGGGATAGTTCACCCCAAAATGAAAATTTTCTCACCTGCGAATATGTTTTAAGAGAATACTAAAATAAATACTGCTATTTAGTAGAACTCTTGGTGATAATATTCAATGTTTAGTGAATGACCTGGAACGTTTGTCAGGGAGCTAAATGAGGTAATTAATATCAGGCACCAGATGATAAGAGATAAGTATGAATGATAGTGTTTTCTAATTTTGATCAGGATTTTTTTTCATATATTTTAAGCTTTTTATGCCATGCTTCACCATATATAACTCTATAAAATTCCTGTTTTGAATAGGACAAAGCTGTAACCTTTTTTAAAACTTGAAATAATTAAATTATATAATTGTTGCTCTTTAATGCTGATTTCCACTTTAGCTTCATCTAAATGGTCCTCTTGTTCACTTATTTACCAGCCTTCTTTGTGAATAGCACTTTATTCAAGAAATTGATTCAAACTGTGTAAATGTCCTTTCCTTTCGGCAAATAAAGTCTGATTATGCAATCTGTGGGGCGTACACACACACACACACACACACACACACACACACACACACACAC
>CAIGQW010055277.1:1047263-1059089 GCA_903798125.1 Danio choprae | reverse complement strand
TATTTATTTATTTATTTATTTATTATTCTAAACAGTGTTAAGTATGTTTCAAAAACGTAATTAATCACTATTTACATTATTTGAATAGTATTTAAATTAGTTCTCTTAATTGCTCAATATGTAATGTAATTACTTGACTAAATGCTACTTAAAATCTACATAAATCTCAATCCATAGACAGTAAAATTAACATTTGAAGCAAACAGGATCTTTTAGGTTAATTTTAAAACAATTAGCATTAGAAATGGTGTATCCAAACAGTAAATGATACCATATTTCATACATATCATGTTTTTTGTCATTAATTTCTTACTCAGTTCATTGTTTCTTAAGCATGTGCTTTTATTATTTATTATCTTATTATCGTATTATTATTTTTATTATATTATTATTTATATTTATTATTAATTATCACACAAATGTAACCTATACTAACCTATACTTTAGTTGAAAAATCAAGCAAATTCTGGAAATAATACACAATAATTTGTCTGCTTGTCTGAATTTATAGTCGATAAGTTCATGAACTAATTTCTCCCTCAATTCATTGTTTCTTAATGCAAACGCAATCGCTAATAGTAATAATAATATATTTTATTTATAATGTGCCTTTCTTAGACTCATGGTGCTACAACAGTACATCTAAACATGTTGCTAAAACATCACATAACATCATAAGATAACAACCTAGAGGGCCACAACATAAAAAAACAAGAAATAAAAGAAGAAATAATAGAAAACTCCACATTTACAACATAATAAGATCACTGACCTATAAAGCAACACTTGAGAGATGTCTTAAAACAGTCAAGAGACTTTAATTGATTTATACAGTATTCATTTATTTACAGTATTTATGGCAAGTGTGTTATAATTAACTGTAATGAAATGAGCTAAAGATAAAAAGTAACCTCTTTACTTTTTTCATTGTAAAAGTAATTTGATTACTGTAATTGTTATTTTTAGAACTTTTATTTTGTAACTAATTACATCCAATATTGCTTCTAAACATGACAAAAAATTCAATTTGGAATGTAATATTTAAAGTATTTTTTTAAAGAAATAATAAAAATAAATGAGTTCCACACAATCAATTTGTGTCAGGACACCATGAATGAATTTATTTAACTTATAAGTATTTACAAATTTAACAAAGCAATTAGGTTGTCCCCAAAAACACTTGAAAATTGTGTTGTTTGAGCTCATTTTAAATAAGTAGTTTGAACAAGCAGCAAATGTCATTTTTTGAGTGCGTCTTTCTCTCTCTCTTTCTTTTTCTCTCTTTCAATTCAATTCAATAATTGCTTTATTGGCATGGCAAATGTTACAAATGTATTGCCAAAGCATTTATAAAGTTTACATTAAAATAACATACATGTATATTAAGTAAAAACACATAGTAAACAGTAAATAGTAGTATTAATAAAAAAACAATAATAATATTAATAAAAAAATAAATAATAAATCAGAATAAACTACTTTTAACAATGAACATTTTATGATAAATCAGTATATATGTGTAATATAACATAATAATCATCAATGCAACATAATAATCAGTATATTTACAATGATTCATTTATAATAATCTAGATACCTCTCTCTCTCTCTCTCTCTCTTCCTCTCTCTCTTTATGTTTTTGTATGTTTATTTATTTATTATAATTTTTTTTACATTTTAAGAGTGTCTTATTGTAAAAAGCAACATTGCTAATCTGTTCATGAAATTCAATTTAACCTCAGTATTATAAACCTTGAATTATTAATATATTTATTCTGCATTTTACCATTTAAAATTTGCAAGTCTGGGAAAGGTAAAATGAAGGTGTAAAAAAAAAAACTTAAGAAAACTAAAATGACCTTCATGTAACAAAAAAGAAATTCTGTTAGTTTTCATAAAATTCCACCCTGGAGACTCAGAAGTGCTCGCAGTTAAAGAAGCACCCAATTACTGCGACGTGTTTGAAGTGCGTATAGACAGAAATGTACTCTCTCACACACACTGGCTTTTAGACGATTGTCTCTTCACACATCAAGAGCATTTGTATGCAGCGAATCAACCCTCCTCGCTGGTATTAGATTGAAATGCTCTCTAGGCCCTCGCAGGCTTTTGTGGTATTTTGTCTCTAATTACTGCGGTAATTTGTGTGTACAAAGCAGATTCTCTTAGGTGCTAATGATTTTTCTCCACCCTTTGTTTTCCTTACACCTTCACACCATCGCAACTTGTTCGTGTCGCGCTCTCTGCGTGTGTGTGTGCGTGTCGTGTTTTAGAGTGCTTGTTAACTCGAAATATAGTTTTTGCGTGATTTTATACTCTCATCCGTGCATGATTGTGTTCAGGTCTCAGGAGAGCACTTCCGTTTAGAAGCATAGGATGGAAAAACGTTGTTAATTACAGGTATTGTATCTCTCTCCCATGTTTGACAATGGAGAGTGATATCATTGCTGTTGATTATTTTAGATGGCGCTGTATGATGTACATTCTGGAGGAACTGTAAAAGAGCTTTTGTTTATGTGTCAACCTTTGTTAATAAAATAGACAAAGGAAATACAGATGCAGTTCTATGAATAGTGTCTGTGCTGCTCAAAACTGTAGAAAAAAGTTCTTCTTACTAGAAACGTTCTAATAACATGTTACAAACATATTAGCAGCATGGTTGTAAATTAGAACTGGTTCTTAGTTGACTTACCTGGTTAAATAATGGTTATCAGTTATTAATTGATATTGGAAACATCCTAACAACATGCTAATAAATAGAAACAAGCTAACAACATCAAAATTCATACTAAAATCATGCTAGCAACAAGATAATCTATGGGAACATGTTAACAACATGCTAACACGTTTTAGAAACATGGTAGGAATGTGTAATTCACACAGGAAACTTTGACAACACAGTTTATGTTAAAAACATGATTACCTGGTTATTATTTATTATTTATTAGTTACTAAAAACCTGCTAGCAACATGCTAATTAATACTAGTAACAAGCTAGCAGCATGCCATACTAAACTCAAGCTAGCAACATGTCAATTCATGAACATGTAACAACATGCTGACAACATATTTTATGTTAAAAACACGGTCATGAAATGCTAATTCATGTTAAATTCACGTTAACAAGATTATAAGTTATAATAGAAATATGCTAGCATAGTTATATGATCATGCTAAGGTTAATTTATGCTAGAAAATTTTTATTTCAACTTAGGAACATGCTAGCAATAGCACTTTAATTCATACAAAATCTTGCTAACAACATGTTAATTCACAATAGAAACATGTAACGACATGCTAATGTCTGTTAAAATCATGTAGCAACATGTTAATTTGTAATAGAAACTTGTTAAAAACATGCTAATTAATGCTAGAAACAAACTAATATGTGCCCAATCCATGCTGGTAACTACTTTTACAGTCTTTTTCAAGCCAGCCTCAAAGTTTGTCTTGACAAACTTTACTGTCAAGTTGGTATTTTAATTCTTATGTTAGCTAATTCATACTGAAATCATAAGAACAACATGCTAACACGTGTTGGACACATGGTAACAACAAGTAATTTATACAAGAAACATGCTGACAGCATATTTTATGTTAAAAACATGGTAATGAAATGCTAATTCATGTTAAAAAGCATATTAACAACATAAGTTATAATAGAAACATGCTAGCAATGTGATAGGATCATGCTAAGGTTAGTTTATGCTAACACAAATGTTAATTCATCTTAGGAAAATGCTATCAATAACACCAATTCATACCAAAATCATGCTAACAACATGCTAATCTACAATGGAAACATGTAATGACATGTTAATTTATGTTAAGACCATGCTAGTATTATGTTAATTTGTAATAGAAACAAATTAATGCTAGAAATAAACTAGTCTGTGCCCAATATATGCTAGCAACTACTTTTACAGGCTTTTTCAAGCCAGCCTAAAAGTTTGTTTTGACAAACTTTACTACCAAGTTGCTATTTTAATGCTTAGTTTAGCTAATTGATATCATATTAGCAACATGGTTATTCATAAGAACATATTAACAACATGTTAACACGTTGGAAAAATGGTTATACAAAAATTATGCAAAAAACATGCTGACAACACATTTTATGTTAAAACATGGTGATGAAATGTAATTCATGTTAACAAAATATGTCTTTATATACATATGCTAGCAATGTGATAAAAATCATGGTAAGAACAGGTTAATTCATGCTAGAAACATGTTAATTCATCCTAGGAACATGCTAACAATAACACTTTAATTTATGTAAAAACAATATGCTAATTTACACTAAAAACATGCTAACGACATAATGCATGTTAAAGTCATGCAAGCAACATGTTAATTTGTCATAGAAACAGCATGCTAATTTATGCTAGAAATATGCTAATATGTGCCCAATCCATGCTAGCAACATGTTAATTCATACTAGCAACACACAAATAGCATGCTAATCCATGCTAGCTGCAAGATATAAACATGCTAAATCATTTTAAGCTAATTCATGCTATTTGTCTATTCGTTCATCCATCTGTCTGTCTGTCACCTATCTAACCTTTTTTCAAACTGTTTCAAACTAAAACTACAGGCTTTTTCAAGCCTCAAAGTTTGCCTTGACAAACTTTATATCTAGTTGCTATCGAAATGCTTGATTATTTTAGATGGCACTGTATGATGTATATTCTGGAGGAACTGTAAAAGAGGTTTTGTTTATGCGTCAACCTTCATTAAAAGAAGAGAGAAAAGAAAATACAATTGCAGTTCTATGAATAGTCTGTCGTGCTGCTGTAAATTCTCAAAACGTTCCTCAGCATGTAAAAACAAACCTAAACTAAATTTTTTAAATGCGCAAGAGAGCACAAGGTTAGACTTTAATGTTAAGCAGATGTAGTTACAGTGCAACTATTCATTTAGCTACTGCATTAATTACATATGCTTAAGATTTTGGCTTTAGAATAAATATTGCGACAGGCTTGATGGTTTTTCCAACATCACAATTATTGTAGCTAAATTAAATTCAAAGGAAATTATGCTATATTGTTACATAAAAACAAATAATGCCCTGTTTTGTACAAAAATGTTTTTGACTTGAGTTTTTCAGACACATTTAGGGGAGGAACAGTAGCTAATTTTCAATTCTCATTGAACCCAGAACATTCCTTGAAAATAAAAGCTCATGAGCAGGATATGGAAATCAAGGCTTGTGCAGAAAGTTCACATCCTAAAGTAGATTTAAGAAAGAAAAGAAAAAGAGGATACTGTGCATATTTGTGGAGGTTTGTGTGTACGATCTTGCAGCTATGAACCAGCGGATGTCCTCCTCTGCAGTCTGTTCTCTTTAAAGTCAAACTAAATGCTTGCTTGAAGGGTTATGACTTATTAATAGGAAGACCTTAAGCCCCTGGAAAAAATGACTGCGTTGTTTGTCCCTTGCTAGCTGAGCTGGTTGCTGTGTGTACACGTGTGGATCCATTAGGAGCAAATCCATCTGTATTCTCAGCCCTGAAGAGGGGAAATGAGAAATGGGTGTTAAAGCAGGCAGCTTACTGCAGAAGCCATTATCTGCGATGTCCAACCCTCAGGCCAGGACACCACAAAGCAGCTTTCTGCCTCAGGACTCTGAGAGTTTTGTGTCTATTTGTCTCGTATTGCAAATCAACATGGTCTGGTCTTCCTAAAAGACGACTACAAGACTGCGTTTTCTTCTGAAAATGAGAATTTACTCATTTACTTTATTAAACTTTTTATTAAATTTAAACTTTATTAGCGTCGATGAGGTTGAATTAGCAATAAAATGGAATTGTCATCGGCGACAGTTAGGAAAAATTCACAAAACAAATCCCATACTTGTCTTTCAGATTTTTTCACTTTGTTAGTCTATCAGTTGTTCCTTTTGTTACTTTGTTTGATCTTTGAGTTGTTCCCATTGCTGTTACTTAAACCACTTTTTTTTTGTTATTGTAATTAACAAGGCAAAAGTTTTCATTTGGAACAACTTGAATCAACTCCCTAAAAGGAGGAACATTGGCACTAGTGCTGCACAATATATTGATTCAACATCGATGTGTGTGTCCACAATAGTCACATTGCAAGACCTGCAATGTTGAGGAATTACAGTTGATCAGCACCACAATTGAGAGGTACATGAGATTTGTGAAGTCATTGCAAATTATAACAACACCTTTATCATTCGCATGCGTTTTAAAAGATTTTAAAGCATTCAGACTCAAAAAATGTACTACGTTTGTAACTTTAATGGAGAATAATTTTACTGAATTATTAATGAAGAATATACAGTGTTATTTTACGTTTCGATATTCAATTTATGTGCCTGAAGCACTGTTTATTTGCCTTTTTTTCTTTGCTCTATTGTAATTATTCTTGCTTGCAATTTGTTTATTATTTTTTATGCATGATTCACACTCTTAGAAAACCACTCAATTAATCTAAATTCAAGATATTTTTTCCCCAAATAAAGCTATTCAAGCCATCTGATGAAATTGTATTCATACCACAATATATATTGCTGAAAAACTACATATTGCGATGTCAGATTTTTCCAATATCGTGCAGCACTAATGGGAACCTTGTCTACTGACCATAGTATGTCCATGTAACAGGGTTCATATGGGTGCTGAATACTTGTAAATGCTTGAATTTTAGTCTAGTGCTCTGCATTTATTTATTTTTTTATTTGATTTATTTTTCTTTTCTTTTTTTTGCATAAAATCAGATCTTTGGAATCTATGCATGCTCCTGTCGCATTATCTTACTGTCGTTTTTATTCTGCTTTTGATTAAGCAGTGGGAGAGGACAAAATGGACAGAATGGAGATTACTACTTCACGAGTAAGCAATGCAATAAAATAAAAAAATCTAAATTTTAAAATGAAAGGTGACACATTTAGGATATAGAAATAGTTGAACTTTTCTGTTTTTTTTTCCTCTGGACAGTACTGAAATCAATACTGAGAACGGTGAAAATGGATTGTTACTCACTACTGAAATGTTGGTACTATAACAATTTAGATTGGACATTAATATGCTTCAAATTAAATTAAACATTTAAATAATGACACATTTTCCAGTACTGTGTTGTGGCTGGACAAATAAGGGACTAAGCCAAAGGAAAATTAATGAATATCACACAAATAAAACTGCATTGTTTTAAAAGTCTGGAACTCAATCCTTGAAAGATGAGGTAAAACACACAGCATCTCTCGCAAAACACCAAAGCGTAACACTCTCCGTCTTCTAGTGTTGGAAATTAATCAAGACAACTGATGTGTAAACACACACACTGAGCAGCAGCTGAAGAAGGAGACCTTTGCACTGCAGTCAGTCATAGAGTAGGGAAAGAGACGAGGCCTGTCGGAGACTGAGTGGATCTGAGACTTCCTGTCAGCATGAACGTAATTTACTCGCCTCTCACAGCGAACACTCAGGTGTTTAGTGTGTTGTGTAGAGGTTAATAGTCGACACATGACCTTCTGACTGTGGAGCTTTGGGTGCAGGAATGTTTTGGAAACCATTACGCCGATGAAATTTGAAAGATAAACCCAGTTGTACTGTATACTGTTCATTGAAGGAAACAGCTTCTCAGAAAAAGTTAAGTTGCTACTTAGTTTGTTTCACACAGCTAAAAAGAACATAGTATTTAATCGTATTTCAGTGAGGTTTTATTATTATGAATACAAACTTTTAATTTGCGTGCCATTATTCACAATTATGCATTTGGAAACTCTTTAATACGAAGCTGGATTTATATCAAAATGTGAAGGATGTAACTGTGCCAACATTTTGTCTGAAAGACATAAGTAGTTTTTATGTATAATTTGTATAACATTTATATATTCAGTTCACTTGTGTTTAGAATCAGATCATCATCCTGTAGCTGAGCATTTTTTTTAAATGTACAAGTGCCATTTTTTCATATGTATAGGCGTTTGTTTTAATGCATTTAACATTGATAATAGTGGGCTGCAATGCCAAGCAATTATAATTTATATGCTCCAAAGATGATCTTCTATTTTGTCTGCATATTAATGAATTCAAAACACCTTTGAATATTTCTCCATGTCAGTCATACAGTCGAAAGTCAGCAGAAGCTCAAGGGTTGCTTAAGCACTGTGTGTGTGCACTGTGCTGGTTTAACTGCTCTTCGAAAATGAATCGCCATTCCTCATTCTGCAGTCTCAAAGAGGGATGGGAAACACATTCCACACATTTTAATTGCGTTATTTTAACTTACTTGAATTGTGCTATTTCGATTCATTTGAATTGCGTAATTTCAACTTATTTTAGGCAAATAAAAAATAATTTTGACCAATTTATGTTTAATAGCTTTCATATCAAATACCCTGTGAACACAGCTTACTCCTCAGATACCAATTGGTTTAATTCACATAATTTGGACATCCAGAATTGTATTGCAGTTTAAACTGCAACTGTTTTAAAAAAATGGCTACAGTTAGCTGAGACTGATCACAGAACTAGCATTAGCACAGTTATGGCTCACACAGCAAAGCAACAATCAATTTAATTGTTATTTAAGCTACCAACACGCAAAGCATGAGTGCTACTCTTCTGTAACATTGTAAAAAATACTGGGTTCCACACAATCTCAAGTAATTAGGTTAACTTAGTTTTTACAAATATAAGTTGATTGAACATAAAACAATTAAGTTGTTCCTTTAAAAAATCAAGAATTGTGTTGTTTCAGCTTATTTTAAATAAATAGTTTGAACAAACAGCAAACCTTTTTTTTGAGTGAAGGCAGTAACTGAAGGACTTTTCTAAATCTTTAAAGTTAGTGAAAATTAAACTAAAAATTAAAGTCTTTTTAACACTTTTATTGGGAAAATTTCCCCCTCTTAATTCAATCCCCCACAAAGCACGCTGGGAACTACATTACACTAACCAGGTAGTTACACCAACACAATTCCTTTATGTTGTGCCAACAAAAAAACAATTAAGCTAACTTAATGTTTTACAAATATTAAGTCGATTGAACATAAAACAAATAAATCATCTAAAGAAATTACAGGAATTGTGTTGTTTTAGCTTAAATAATTTGAAAAAACAGCATCAATCAAGCGGATGAGTTTATCAAAACTCAAACAAAATGAGTTCATCAAAAAATCTGTGTAATCTCATGCCACCTTTAAAAGACTTCATGATGTCTTTTGCACAGTTAAAAGTTACCTCTCCCGCAACAGCAAAGCAGCCTTTTAGCAAGACTGTCAGAAGCCTCGTCCTTTTACCCCAAGACATACCGCTGATCAATGGGTCCAATAAGTTCCAGTTTGGTCACATCAATCTATCAAACTTTTTTTCTTTTTCTTTTTTTTTTTATGTGGCTTTTAATGTTTTTCATGTCCAAGAACGCTTGTTAAGTAAGGCGCCTTTATACATGGGATACTTGCTCTGCACTGAAATGTGCTTTCCTCCTTTCATCAGGTCATCTTGCAAGCCTTTGGCTGCAAATTGATGGTGTTTCTTAGTTTCTTTCATCAAACATTGCCTTCCCTTTGATGATATTGTGTCTTCCACAACGTCTTCAAAGATTTTTTTTTTGTATGACACATTTCTGACTTGAATAAAGCTGCATGTCGTGTGTCTCTAGGAAATTTTAGTGCTGTTTTGTCACAAACCTTTAATTTTCTATACTTTAGCTATGATGTGATAACTATTAAAATTGGCCATATCCAATGCTATCTCCCAACAATTCATAACTTTTTTGATTTAGTGGCAAGTTTGTATGAATTTGTACAATCTAATTCATACACTACCTGACAAAAGTCTCCTATTCAAGTTTTAGGAACAACAAAAAATAACTTGACTTCTAATTGATCATTTGGTATTAGAAGTGGCTTATATGAAAGTCGAAGCCCTCTAGATTACGCTTATTTTACCAAAATAAAATAAGATCATGCCTTAATTTTTAATTATTTGATTAGGACAGTAAGGTCTGACTTTTCTTACAAAAGTATTTAACAGAAATAATGTGCAGTATAGATTGTAAAGTGATGGTGCAGTAAAAAAAGAATTAATATTGTGTATGACTTTCATGAGCTTGGAGGACTGCATCCATACATCTCTGCAATGACTCAAATAACTCATTAGTAAAGTCATCTGGAATAGCAAAGAAAGCGTTCTTGCAGGAGTTCATCAAGATTCTTTGGATTCATCTTCAATGCCTCCTCCTTCATCTTACCCCAGACATGCTCAATAATGTTCATGTCTGGTGACTGAGCTGGCCAATCCTGGAGCAACTTGACCTTCTTTGCTTTCAGTAACTTTGATGTGGAGACTAAAGTATGAGAAGGAGGGCTATCCTGTTTAAGAATTTGCCCTGTCTTGTGGTTTGTAATGCAATGTGCAGCACAAATGTCTTGATACCTCAGGCTGTTGATGTTGCCATCCACTCTGAAGATCTCTCACACGCCCCCATACTGAATGTAACCCCAAACCATGATTTTTCCTTCACCAAACTTGACTGATTTCTGTGAGAATCTTGGGTCCATGCGGGTTCCAATGGGTCTTCTGCAGTATTTGTGATGATTGGGATGCAGTTCAACAGATGATTCATCAAAAAAAATCTACCTTCTGCGATAAAAATAAATAAATAAAAGATTCTTCTCACTTTTGGATACTCATCCAATAATCTGAGTTTGGGACTGTTGTTATCTGTTGGTCCGACCAATGGCGGACAAGAAATCTTTCTGAAAGCACTCATTATTTTTGCAGTTCCGTTTGGTGACGCTGATGGTGCAGAAATGACACCCTTCAGCTTTAAAGCCAGTGTTTGACAGACGACAGCAGCGCTCGAGGGAAAACACGAGCAGAGAGAGAGAGAGACACAGCTGCTATAAGACACAGTGACCGCTCTTTCAGACTCCCCTCATATGCTTTCATATACACAAACTTAATGTAAGATCACCTTAACGTTGCCAGATGCTCACTTGATCATAGCGAAAAGCTTGTTTTTTTGTGCAGGCTGGCTGCATTTCTCTGCTGACACACAAAACTGGCTCAGCAACTGTGATTTGACACCGGAGGCCAGATGTCAGAATACAACTTGTTGGACAGATTGCTTGGTCTCTGTCCAGTGTTTGTGATTCATTATATCATTATTTAACAAATTCATTATTTATATCCGACATATGTGACACAGCATGGCCTTTAAGCTTTTCATTGAAGATTTTAAACAAGTATTTATGAACTTGATGTAAGCTGTGTGGTAAACAGTGTAGTCTGAATATGTAGATATGTCACCCTGGAGCAGAAAAGCAGTATTCGTAACACAATCATAAACAGGTATCGTAGCCATAAGTATGTTTTTAGAAGTGGAAAAAAGTAATTGATTGTCCTTTATGCCAAACATCATTAGATTTCAATTTCCAACTGTAAATGTAACAAAACAATTTTGTTTGGTTAGTGATATGCATTGCTAATAACTTAATTTGAACAATTTTGAAGGCAGTGTTCTCTGTATTTAGGTTTTTATTTATTTATTTATTTGTTTGGTTGTTTGTTTTATGTTTTATTTATATAAAATATATTTATTTATTTTAAATATTATTCATTTTATTTGTTTTGTTTTATTGATTTACAATTTATTTATTTATTTATTTTTTTATATTATTTTATATTTATTTTTTAAAAATTTTATTTATTATGTTTTGTTGGTTATTTTTGGTTTAGTTGTTGTTTTTTGGTAATTTATGGTTATTTTATTTGTTTTGTTGGTTATTTTTTGTTTTGTTTGTTATTGTTATGTTTTGTTGGTTCTTTGGGGTTAATTTATTTGTTT
>CAIGQW010055277.1:1021925-1032263 GCA_903798125.1 Danio choprae | reverse complement strand
ATATATATATATACATATATATGTGTGTGTGTGTATATATAATTGTGTAATAATAGCAAAAAATGTCATAGTAGAAGTAGTGTTTAAAGATGTATATAAAGATTGATCATAAAGCACTGGGTAATTACCAATCGTGATAACACACATTTCCTCTATTTCTCTTTTCTCTGGCATGAACGTGATTGGCTAGCATCTGCACTTGTATTTGCATAAAGGAAACTGATTGGCTGACGCCTGCATTGGTGCATGAAAAATTTCAAGTTTTTCAACTTCTGCAGCATTTTACGGACCCAAAGCAACTCGCCAGACCCACACTTTAGTTCGGCAATGCTAGACCTCGCTCCATTGAAAGTAAATGAGAAGTGTCAATGCTAACTCCCTGTGTGAATTGGGCGTAATTGAATAAACGATTTCCATTCGGATGTGTTTTTAAAACCCGTGACTGTGAGATTTCAAGCAAGTTTAAAGCTTGTACAAAGATTAATTGTATTTAATTAGTTATACAATGAAGACTATACACTTTCCGAAATAAAGGTACAAAATCTGTCACTGGGGCAATAAGGTCTTTTCAAAAGGTACAATTTTGTTCCTAACAGGTCTTTAAAGGTACATATTGATACCTAAAATATACTAAACTCTTAGATACCTTAAAGGTACAAAAATGAATCTTAAAGGTACAAAAGTGTACCCTAAAGGTACTAATGTACACCTGTATGGTACAAAAGTGTACCTTGAAAATGTACCACCCCAGTGACAGATTTTGTACCTTTAGTTCTAAGTGAGTAATGTTATACATAAGTATAACATAAGTTCCTCAATAGTGTTATATTCTACAGAAATCTGGAACCGATTCAACTATAAAACATGGTTTATTTTATTTGTGTCCTTGTTCAATTGTACTCATCTATGCTTGTAATTAGTTTTAGTTAATCCCAATCAATCTAGAAGATAAATTATTTCCAAATAGTTATCTTGTGACATTATATTCATATAGCAGATAAACAAAATGTTGTATTGTCAGTATTTTTTTTTTATTCCAATATCCACATTTTTAGTCTGTGCCTTTATTCTTTTCCACCTAGCAGAAAAATCAGTCCCTGTGAAGGAAGACTCAAAGAGAGATTAGTAAACTACTGAGGGAGGGATGATGGACAGTTTGGAGAGTGTAGCGTAATCCCAAAAAAAAAGGTTCAGCTGGGAAGCTCCAGTCACTTTACTAGATCAAAGATGGAGTGAGCAGAAAAGATGCCACAAAAGCTTCAACTTGTCCCAAAGCCAAAGCTTTCAACAAATCCCTGGAAAAGAGGATGCTCTCTAAAAAGCATCCAGGTGGAAATTTAGCACCTACTTATGCCACCAGAGCACTTCCTGTGCAAGTCAAACCATTCCTAGTTCTATTTTTTAGTCCCCTAGCTATTGCAGTGCATTATAATGATATACATTATATGGACGTATATATATGCAAGTATTAATTGATTGAATTTACAGTAATGGCACACTATTATGATATATCCCATTATCAGGGTATGAGATGACTTGTATTGTAATTTTTGTCATATCTCCCAACCCTACCCCTAGCTCAGTTTCTATAGTTAATGATATTGCTGTATATAGCGGATTGTTTACGGCTCCCAGGGTTCAGCGTGTAAGAGCACCTGCACTTCATTAAGGCACGGGCGCTTTAATAATGCAGATGTAATTACGGAGGTCTCTGGGCAGGCTTAATGCATACTTAAGATTGACCCCCTCTTCCTGCCTTAGAGGTAATTGCATTGCATCCATGTGTCGCCAGAACATGACATACAAGAAGCGAGAAAAAGAGGCATTTAACTTGTTTAGCTCCTGCAATCAATTGGATTTCTTATCAGATGCTGTCTCCAGGGCAATCTCATAGAGGTAAAGCAACAGACAGACAACCAAGTTAAACTTGTGACTTTTTTGTCCAGCCCTAGTTTCTATTGAAGTGTTGATAGACTTAGATTTATCTTTTAGCAATCATATCCAAGAGCGGTTGTTACTTGATTACGATTTTGTCAGTATGTTAACAATTACCAAATTCTTATGTAGGTTTTATTCAAAGTCGATCTTTATGTTTTTAAACCTACCAGTAATATACCTCCTGGACTCAACATTGTTCAGACAGGTCGTGGAATTGCTGGATCATCATGGCATTTTAAAAGGGCAATTCAAGACTTTGAAAGTCAGAGAATATTTTATGTCTTTCTTGTCAGAGTCATGAGATATCTGTGATTTTTGTTTGGTTTTTTACATTTTACTTGGCATTTATCAAAATGTAAGTTTGTCTAATCATTATTATTGTTTGTTTCACTTGTCTATTGTTATGGTTAGCTCTTTTAGCGATTGTGCTTTGACCTCTGATTGATTTGCCGCAACAAATGACAGTAAACGGTCACTGAAACTACTAAAACAGAAACTTCCAACTTATTCTACTAGAGTGTTGTTGGAGTCAGATTTATCTGTTAGCAGAAACTGTTAGCAATCGTATCCAAGAGTGGTTCTTACTTATTTTTTTTTAGGTTTTAATCAGTCGATCTTTACATGAAATATACTTCCAATTATACAGGGTGATTCTAAAAGAATACCACAACTTGATGTCACTCGAGTGTCTGGAGGGGGTCATATTGAACATCTATGAACTTGTTTTCTGCTGGGAAAAAAACTTTAAGTACTCTTTACATTAATTAATTACCCACGGTTCCATCATGTTTCTTTGATTAAATACAGATTTTCAAAGTTGTGGCATTCTTTTTGAATCACCCTGTACATGTTCTTCAAACCAGCATGTTTATATGAATACATTACAATTCACATAATATCATGAGAAAATTACATTTAACAACATCAAGCAGCATAGCACGTTGTTGTGTATGGCTAAAAATGAATGGAACAGTTCAAAAGTGTTGACATATTTAAGTTACAATGAAAACTAAGGTAGATGGGTCAGGGAAATTCTACTTTTTAGTCAAAGTCAGCGAAAAGAATTTGACATTTAGCTTTAGCCTGATTGTCATTGGTTTATATGTGCTATATAAGTGGAGAAACAAATTGAATCTGAAAGTCCTGGGTTTGGGCTTCATATCCCGACGGAGTGTTGTTTCTGAGTCAATTTTGACCGTTAACATAACTTAGCACTTGGGTAGGTATGCAGGAGCCGAAGCCAAGACTGTGCCCATGAGATGCCCTTGTAATATGTTTTCAGATCTGACCTGATTGCGACTGCAGCTCGAATCGTGACTCTCACCCCTTTCCCCAAAGCACGGCTGCCTTTGCCCCAACTCTCAGGGACTCCTGCAGAGATAGATTAGCCCGGCGTGGAACGTTAATGTTCACTGAGCCACAAGCATCCTCCAGGGTCAGTGCTCAGGCTGAAGATTAGGTGTAGACCTGTGAAAGTAGGCCAAGCACGGACTCGGCCGCAGACGCCCCATCTGTTTCAACGACGCCTCATTGTGCTGCTCCTTTAAAGTCCTGTTTCGAGGTCACGGGAAATTGGGAGGAGGCTGGTTTTAATGGTCTGGATCCAGCTATTCATGTATTCATCTAAGGCACCTCTGGAACGCAGAGGCTGCACATCTGAGCCTGAAGGACGGCTGAAATTGTTTATCGGTTAATGACTTCTCTCCCCTCACGGGTGTGTTTGCCGCCTCAGCTGCTCCCAGGCTACATTAAACCATCCCGACTCTCTGAAGTCTCATCAAAGATGGAGCCATAGACCTACTCTATGCATAGTGCAGAATATCTCCTATTGTAAGTTGGAAAGCGAAAATACGACCGATTTGTTCATTCCAGGGTGTTTGCGCTTGTTGGATTGCCAAGGCACAGAGGACCGTGATATTTGGCAAGCAATTAGGTGATTGTCCAAAGTGTTTAATTAACTCTCCTGCAATCGCTACCTCTCAACAAAGTTTGGATTCCTCAAGGAGCCACTTAAAAGTTGATCTATTGAATATTGATTGGGGTAAAAAGCCATTGAGAGAATACTCACGTCAATGGGATTTGATGTAAAGGAAAATGCTAGCTGCCATTTAAATGTGGTCTCTTTGCAATTACGGATCTATTTTGCTACTAAATGAACTCCAAGAGTTCGTCTGAAGGTGTCCCCATTAAGTATGATATAACTCATTGCTTCTTATTCACCATCATCTCTTCATTTGCCCAATAAAGTTGTCCATTTCCATGGTCATTATGACAGTGGATTTAATGTTAAAAGGGATGTAAAGAATTGGGAACAGCTTCTACCTATGCATTTCAGAAGATGGGAGAAGGGATTTAAATGTAGACAGATTGCTCTGTCCTGCACACATTTATATAACCTTCAAACTTATTACGGCAATGTTCTCACAGCAGGTGTCTTTAAACCTGTTTACGGTGGAATATCCCCCTCCCATACAATGAATACATTCACACACAGTCTGTCATTTGCTTTGTACGCATACCTTCTTTAAATCAGCTGTTCTATTGCTTTGAACGATGGGTGTTCAGCTTCTGTTGATTACATCCATACCATCCTACTGCTTGTTACTCTTGACAGTTGAACTTGTGCTCTGTTTCTATGGGCAATATACCCAGAGTAAGTTTCATCCAGCGGGAGCGCAAAGGGATTCCCACTGAGGCTTGGGGAGAGAGATGGGTGGGGGTCTTTTAAGTAGCTGTCTGGTCAAGAAGGGTCTTTTAACGTAGGCTGAAATGAATGTGGTAATTAAGCTGCACTGTGGGCCACAGGACCTTGATGAATATTATCACTTAATTATAGGGATCACTATTCCCAGCACGCAGTTGAGCTATGCCAGCACACAGTTCCTTTTTCATTGTGGATGGGTGGCCGTGCATGTATTTGTGCATACATGTGCATATGTATGGGATGTTTTTGGTGTGTGCTGTATCCGGTGCACTATAAGTGTCATTGAGACTACAGGACTTCATTAACATTACAGTCAACACAGCCAATACTTGACATTGTAACCACACACAGCACTTTTCTGGTTTGTTTCAGTTATGTTTTTTAACAAAAATCTCTTTATATGTGTCTCTTGTACCTTAGCATATTCTTTATTTCTAATATATTTTTTTATTCAAGGCACTTTCTTTTTCATTTATTTGAGCCTCAATTTATTGAACTATGTCCAAGACAGTCACACCACAGAACAGTTTTGAGATTTTACTCAAATTTGAAAGATTTTTATAATATAAAAAAGGTTGTTTTTGCTGAGATGTTACTCTTTACAGGAAAAAATCCTCAATCTAATTTGTGAGCAGGGCTCAACAGTCATTTTCAGTATGTGTGTGTCATATAAAAGGTCACAAACTAAATCATTTCATGAATGCACATCGCTGAAATATTTGCTCATCAAACGTGTTACCTAACGTATGGCTTAGAGTTTCTCATCTTTCTCTCTTTTTCCCTCAAGGACAACTACACCTTCGCCCAGCCTGGGATCCAGAGAAAAGTAAAGGCACTGGAGGAGCTGGTCAGCCGGATTGATGGTGCGTAACCCTCTGTGAAGCACAGCCTACTTAACTCCGTACTCTCCTTTTTTTTTTTTCTACTGCGTCCTCACTCTCTTTATCTCGCTCTGTCTCTGACTAACCTATTCCCCTCCACCCCCCTTCAGCTGCAGTGTCAGCCCCAATCAGTGCACCAGTGCTTTGGCCTTTAGTGGAGAGCGCTCGCTGCTCTGGCCAGGAAAGCAGAAGGCACTGGAGCATAAGCCTCTCTCATTACTTTCTATTAGGTGGCCGTAATCAGAATTCAATGCCCATTTCTTGGAGACAGGAAGCCCTCTCCTCTCCTCCCGCACAAGGCCTCTATCTCCTCAGCCTGCATTAGACCCAATGATTGCTTTAATTTCTGAGAGAAAGACCGCAGTCAGAGCATATTGTTGATGTTTTTTGCTCCACACTCTTTGTGGGAAATAGAGAGAGATGTAGTGTGTGTTTCACTCTCATCAGTGTTTTTGTTTTTTTTAACGCTATATATAGAGCTGCTTGTTTTTTCCTCCACTTTCATTTTGATTGCCTACTCAGTTCTGTATTTGTGCTCCAACAGAATATTTTTTTTGCCTCTTTCGGTTTTATTAATCAGTTGTTTACGGAACTCTTCAGAGGGAAATAAGGTTGAAAAGTGTTTGAACACAACACAAGTTTTGGTTTTCTACAAATAAAATTAATTCTTTTCCCAAACAATATCAATGCCGATCTGAAAGATAAGCAGTAGTCATCTTTATTTCCATAGTGCTTTATGCAGTATGCATTGTCAAAGCTGTTTTGCATAGATGAACAAGAAAGAATGGAATAAAATCATAACAATTTTTCACTTTATGGAGCATAATCAGCATATCAGGCAGGTTGAATGCTAGTGTAGTTATAGTGAGAGTAAAATGGATTCAGTTAACATGAATGTCACTGTTGAAGGACGTTCCACTGAGGAGCAGCTCAACCGACCCCAACCAAGCAAACCAAAAGCGACGGTGGCAAGTAACCAAAATGCCACCAATTGATGGAAAATGAGAACAAATCCTGGCTCAGTTGAGGGACCAGTACTCCTCTGCCACTAAAATGGGCAGAGCTGCAGCCTATAAACATCTGTGGCCATAAGAATGATAACTGTCCTTCAAGGTAAAGGTTCTGATCCATGTAGGTTTCAGGGCAAGTATTCAGACTGACAAAAGGTAACTGTGTAGACCAGGGATCGCCAGACTAGTTCTTGGAGGGCTGGTGTCCAACCCTATTCAAACAGACCAGAACAAGCTAATCAAGGTCTTACTAGGTATACTAGAAACCATGCAGGTGTGTTGAGGCAAGTTGGAACTAAACTCTGCAGGGACACCAGCTCTCTGTGACTGAGATTGGTGACCCCTGGTGTTGACACTCACCTGCCACTAAGGGCTTTGCAGGAACAATCTTGCGTTCTTGACACGTTGATATCCTCATAGATCCTCATGACAATCTGCTCTGGATACAGACTGGATCAAAGATTATGCGAACCTGGGCATAAGGAGAGAGAGACTATTATTCTTGCAATGTCTTTTTGGAAAGTAATCTTTCTTCCGTTTGCCCCAATTAATGAAACATTACCATACAATAGAGCAAGGGTGTCAAACTGTTCCTGTGGGGCCGCAGCCCTGCAGAGTTTAGTTCCAACCCTGCTTTAACAAACTTACCTGTAGGTTTCGAACAAGCCTGAAGGACTCATTTTGATCAGGTGTGTTGAATTAGGGTTAAAGCTAAACTGTGCAGAGCTGTGGCCCTCCAAGAACTAAGTTTGACACCTGTGCCTTAGGGGATTTGAAAGTTTTGTGTTTGTTTTACTGTGTATTCTGGTGCAAAGAGATCAGAATCAGAATCGGTTTTATTGCTAAGTGTGCTTACACACACAAGGAATTTGTTTTGGCTACATTTGGCTATTTACTAAATAAATATGAAAAAGACAACAAACATTAAACAGAGATGCAATCAGTCAAAAAGCTCTGGATGTTGAATTGTATGTACAGACTGTTATAAATATACAAGTTATAAGGTGCTGTGTACAACTGGGGCATCACGGTGGCGCAGTGGGTAGCACGATTGCCTCACAGCAAGAAGGTCGCTAGTTCGAGCCTCGGCTGGGTCAGTTGGCATTTCTGTGTGGAGTTTGCATGTTCTCCCCCTGATCGCGTGGGTTTCCTCTGGGTGCTCTGGTTTCCCCCACAGTCCAAAGACATGCGCTATAGCTGAATTGGGTAAGCTAAATTGTCTGTAGTGTATGTGTGTGAATGAGTGTGTATGGATGTTTCCCAGTGATGGGTTGCAGCTGAAAATGCTGAATAAATTGGCGGTTCATTCCGCTGTGGCGACCCCAGATTAATAAAGGGACTAAGCCGAAAAGAAAATGAATGAATGAATGTGTACAACTGCAAAGAAAAAGTATTGCACTGTAAATTGTTATAAGGTGCTGTGTACGAGTGCGTATAAGAAAGTATTGCACAGTTATTGCACAGTAGTGGAATATTTAACTGTTTATGAGGTAGATGGCCTGAGGAAAGAAACTTTTCCTTTGTCTGGCTGTTTTTGTGCTTGGTGCTCTGTAGCACTGACCAGACGGTAACAGTTCAAACAGGAAGTGCGCTGGGTGTGAGGGGTCCAGAGTGACTTTGTAAGCCCTTTTACTCACTCTGGAAGAGTACAGTTCTTGAAGTGTAGGAAGGGTAGTGCCAGTGATTTGTTCAGCTGTCCGGACTATTCGCTGTAGTCTGCGGAGGTCTGTTTTGGCAGCTGAGCCGAACCAGACAGTGATTGAAGTGCAGAGGATGGATTGGATGACAGCTGAGTACAACTGTACGAGTAGATGTGTCTTTAGTCTAGATTTAAAGAGTGTGTCGAGTGTGTTCCTCCCGAATAGTTCTAGGGAGACTGTTCTAGAGTTTAGGTGACAGATGTGAAAAGGATCTACCACCTACAATCGATTTTAATATTCTAGGTATAATTAATTGTACATGAAGGGCTGTAGTACAGTAAGTCTGCAGATTTTAGCTTTCCTCAAAGCACCTGTCTGGTTTCAAGTATACCAAGTATACCTAGTAAGATCTTGATTGATTAGCTTGTTCAGGTGTTTGGGTGTTAGGGTTGGAACTAAAGTCTTTAGGACACCGGCCCTCCAGGAACAAGTTTGGTGACCCTATGCTCACTCAAATACTAGGGAGTTTTAAGCCATTCAGGGGTTTGTAAGTAATCAACAGGATTTAAAAATGTATACAATTTTCAATAGGGAGCCAATGCAATTCTGACAGAACCGGACTAATATGATCTTATTTCTTAGTTCTAGTGGCCACTCTAACTGCATTTTGAACCACCTAAAGGTTGTTTATTAGGTCTACATGGCCTTCTCGTAGTAATGCATTACAGTAATCTAGCCGCAAGGTTATAAGACCATAAATGTCCTTTAAATAACTGGTTGCAATCAAATGTCACACCCAAATTATTGACTGACGACTAGGACTTTACTGAACATCCATCCTGAATCCTGATGTTCATCTAGTTTGCATCAGTCTAACAGTTTTGAATTGGCTAATGTGATCCATTTCAGCGAGATAAGCACATTAACATCTGGTTTAATGAGGCTGGTGAGTGAGCATTATCAGTTGAAGTCTTTGTACTCTGGCTTGTTCTTGAGTAACCTTCACATTGTCAGGCTCCAGAGCTTTTCGGCTGTCACATTTATTGTGTTTAGCCACTCTTGATTACAGATAATGTCTTCTATTAGACATTCAAATGGGGTTTGGAAGTGCCTTGCAAAGAAACCAATGAAAGGGAACAATTGATATTTGAGATTCAAGCGCACACTGCCTGCCTTTTTTTTTTTTTATTATTCACTAGTATTGAACCATACAATATCTTCTGCTTTGAGGGTAATTATGAAAGATACAGTGAGTGATCCTGACACATATGTGGCATTATATTTGATTTTATATTTTATTTTTTCCCCTCTATACTTCATGCATTTTATATAACATCAAAATTGAAAGTGCTTATCTTTCTGTCCGTCTGTCCATCAATCCATCTTTCCATCCACCCATCCGTCCTCAAATTTTATTTACACACTATAGAAAATTAACTTTTAAGCAATGTAAAAAAACATTTATCATTAACCATTTATCAAAAATACAAACATGAAAAATATTTTTTTTTTATCGTATGATCTAAGACACTACTGTTGGTCATAATGTGCTTTCCTGTTTAGCTTTTAGAATTTTCATTGGCAGACCGAAACTGATTTTACGTGACATGTAATCCTCAAAATTGACATCATGTAAATTAAAATTTAGCATAAAAGCCATTTCAAGCTCCCAAGTGTGCTGTTGGTCTAAATATCAGCACAGTTGGTCATACGATATTGCGTAAATAATTGACTTTTTTTTCTGTTTCTCATTCGAACATCTGCTCAAACAGAAATGAGCTTTCTGCGAGTGAAGTTTAGATGCCAAACACCTCTTTCACATTTCCCATTACTCCTTCATTTTAGTTAATCTGCTCTGATCAAACCTAATTTGATCGAGTCAATTGGGTGGGGATTTCATGTCCACATCAGATAATCACTTTTCTTGATTCAGTCCTATGGGTCAGCGTGCTGTGTTCACAGCATAAATCATTTGGTTCGACTCGGTAGGACAAGACGCAAATAGCAATAGTATGTTTTAATACTTGCCACCTGGGCCAGCAGGGACAACATGCCAAGAAAATAGGGTCACAACAGAAAAGCTATTGGTTTCTCTCTGCATTCACTCTGCGGTCAATCGAGGTAAAGACTTGTTTTCTCACCGCGTTTACACTGGTAAAAAAAAA
>CAIGQW010055277.1:985525-1008669 GCA_903798125.1 Danio choprae | reverse complement strand
TGTGTGTGTACAAGATGTTTGCAACTAGAGCTTGTTTTTTATTTTTTATTTTATTTACTATTTTAATCCTTAAGCTGACAATTTCTATGCATATTTCTTGTATTCATTAGGGTCTCCTTGCCCATCATCCTGATCTTTAGCTCCCTCCACAGATTCTCAATTAGGTGTAAGTCAGGACTCTGGGTGGGCCACTACAAAACGTTATTGTCTTTGTCTGATAAGCATTTCTCCACGACTTTTGCTGTGTGTTTTGGGTCATTGTTGTGCTGAAATGTCCACTGGTGCCCATGGCCAAGTTTCTCTGCAGACTGCCTGATGTTGTTGTTGAGAATTTTGAAGTATTGCTCCTTTTTCATGGTGCTATAAATAAAATAATATTCATATACTGACCAAGTTCAGATATAATCAAATGCATGCAATGTACTGTAAAGTATTAAAATGACTATATTACAAATGATACATTATTAGAATTTTATATTATTATACAGTAAACATTATAAACAGAATGTTTTTTTAAACAGACATTATTATTTGTCAGTGAATTAATTAAGGTTGCAACAGAAAAAGGCATATTAATTTGATAATAATAATTTGTGAAGGAGTATAACACTGAAGGAAAATTTTTTAAATAAAAACCATTTAAATTAAATTGTAATATCATCTCACAATTTTACTGTATTATTACAAATAAATGCTTTGCTGAAAAGATAGTAGTTCATTCATTTTCATTTCGACTTAGTCCCCTTATTAATCTGGGGAGAACATGCAAACTCCACACAGAAACACCAACTGACCCAGCCGAGGCTCGAACCAGTGACCTTCTTGCTGTGAGGCGAACGTGATATCCACTGCGGCACCGTGAGGCCCAAAATAATTATTTTCTATATATATATTCATTCATTCATTTTCATTTCAGCTTAGTCCCTTTATTAATCTGGGGTCGCCACAGCGGAATGAACCGCCAACTTATCCAGCATATGTTTTACGCAGCGGATGCCCTTCCAGCTGCAACCCATCTCTGGGAAACATCCATACACACCCATTCACACTTATGCACTACGGACAATTTAGCTTATCCAATTCACCTATACCGCATGTCTTTGGACTTGTGGGGGGAAACCGGAGCACCCGGAGGAAACCCACGCCAACACAGGGAGTCTATATATATATGTATATGTATATGGAGAGAGAGAGAGAGATAAATAACAAAAAAATTAAATACATAATATATCACTTGAAAATTCTCTGTTTTTTCTGGATTTACTGGGTAGTATGGGTTTGAGTAAAATGTTAATGTGTTTTGTTCTTTAAAGGTATGATAATGATTCTTTTAATTTTTGAATATAGCTGTTGACATTTAGAGGATATGTATTTATTTATATGGGTTTTTTATAAGAGAAGCTGACAGTTGTTCAAAATAACAAGTGCTTTCATTTGTTGTTACTGAATATCAGGCTTATTGCACCAAATATTGAATTCTTAACTCTTCTTCTTTTGTGAATATATTGTATAATAAATAAATAAATAAATAAATAAATAAATAATATGAATCACAAAACACAAAAAACTATTAGTTTGTGGATATTTTTTTTACAGTTTAGCCTAAATCTACATCAGTAATAAAAATGGCAAGCTCCTCTAAATTTTGCGTTAAATTTTGTATTTTAAAGAATCAAAGAATTAGCGCTTATTACATGGCTAGTTAGACATGAAACATTAGACGTAGTTAGACATAAAACATTGTTCTGAGACGTAATACTTTATTAATTCTAAATTAGATACTTTATTAATTCTTAATAATTAGATTAGATTAATTCTTAATTAGATGCAAAGCTGACAGAAATGAAAATGACTGGATAGAGTATAAACTAACTTTCGCATTATTCAGACACAAGATAGCGCCAAACAGTCAAAAACGCAAAGCTAATAGAAACTAAGCTGGCTGAATGGAGTATACACTAACTTTCACATTATTCAGACACAAGATGGTGCCAAACAGTCAAAAACCCAAAGCTGACAGAAACAAAAAACAGCTGAATGAAGTATACACTAACTTTCGCATTATTCAGATACAAGATGGTGCCAAACAGTCAGAAACGTAAAGCTGAAATAAACAAAACTGGCTGAATGGAACATATACTAACCTACATATTATTCAGTCACAAGATGGCGCCAAACAGCCAAAAATAAAGATGAAGTATATGGATATGTACATATCCACTGAAGGTGATTTGAAGTTCTCGGATGAGCCTGTTTTATTCAGCTAATGTTATCTGGGAATAGCATACTTTGTAATGGTTGCGACTGACCAATCAGAATAGAGCATTCCAGACTGTTGTGTAATAAAAATATTTAATATATCACCCTCAATCAAAACCCACTGTTCAAGTGACGGCCGGGAAAATGGCATGGTTGTCAGGAGGCAGATGAAGATGGCTATATTTCTGCAGGGACACGCAGTCATGCATGTTACACCACCCATCAGTAGCGCGTCTCTGTTGATTAAAGAGATGGCCATAAATAAAGCTGCTGTTTCCTCTCAAACATAACACTCTCAGACACTGACCTGACAGCTGAGTAATTACCTCATGCTTTCATGACAGCGGCGAGCGCATGATGGCATGGACGTCGATATTCTTTATGGCTTTATTAGGGTGTTATGTCTTATGGCCTGAAGGCTGTCATGCATGAACGGCGTCTGGTGTCTGTGCGAGGAAAAAAAATGTCGATAGGAATAAGTGTTATTGTTGTGTTGTGTCTACAGAGCGTCTGTCATTTATTGTTTGGTCCCAGTTTTGACCGAAGAGATTCTAATGGTCATGTAATTGTTTGTGATGGATGAATGAGGCGATTGACGTCAGTATGTTGGCTTATTGTTGTTCTTTTTGTTTTCTGAACAGAGACTGTCCATCGCCACATGCAGCAGTATGAGGTGGAGTATTTGCAGTTCGCTTTCCGCTGGATGAACAATCTTCTTATGAGAGAACTTCCTCTGCGCTGCACCATTCGTCTGTGGGACACTTACCAGGTAAGAAGGCCATCCACAGTTTTTTTTTTTCTTTAGTCACACTAGACCCCTGTTTGACCTAAGTAACAAATAACATAGCACGACTAAAAAATCAAAGGACATGACATAACACAACACTTAGCAGCTAAGAAACAATCAAACATGTCTATGTGGGTCAGTTTAAGTACTGTGGATTATTATATATTTTTAAATAATAATAATATAATAAAATTGCCTTTATTTAGTTACACCGGCCCCTGTCCGAACTTAGTAGAACATAGCATAGCATTTGACATGACATAAGATGACAAGACACTTCTCAGTTAAGAGACCCCCAACCATTACATAGTATATAAGTTTATGCTTTAAAAATAAAACTAAATCGGCATCATTTACTAACATAACATGACGCATAATGACTTGACATAAGATGACGTGACATAAGATGACATAAAATGACATGACATTAAGTAGCATTAGATGTCATGACATAAGATGACATGAAATGACATGACAAAGTAACATAAGATGCAATGACATGGCACAACATAAGATGATATGACATAAAATGTGATGATGTGATAAGTTGCTTCAGGTTTAAAAATATAATAATTGCCATCGTTTGCAAGCATACATGTAACATGACATATCAAGAGTCAAGGCATAATGTGACATAAGATGACATAGTCTCTGTGGGGTCGGTTAATGTTTATGCTGCAGATGAAAATAAATAAGATTAAAAAAAAACCTTAATAGCAAATAACAGAGCAACTTTCACCAGGTAAGAAACCTTCAACAGCCTTTGGAGTTCATTATATAGTATTAACATTATAAATACTAACAACATGTGTTATTACTTGATTACAATCAGTAGATCTTTTTCACATTTTCCTGGTGTCTTAACAGAACTCGTCATAGTGGGGTAAACTTAAACACAAGTGTAAACTTAAACACAAGTGTAAACTAGGCAGAGGAAGATGGACATGCTAAAGGAAGGTAAAAGTTATGCAGCTGTAGGGAACCATTACGGAATAAATAAATGAAGATCAAATGATTTTGATCTTTGGTTTCATTCTATAATACTGGACTTATTTTTCTACGAAGGTTTGATCTTTGAGAGTTTTAAACAAGAGAGAAAAGTGTGAAAATGTTAATGCCTATCTGAGAAAAGTGTATAAAGTGTGTAGTGAGTGGGTTTACAGCCTTAAAACATCTATAATAATTGTAAAAAATAAAGCTGACTACTTCACGGATTTCAGGATTCCTATTGCGGGTTATTTTTAGAACGTAACTCCTGAGATTAACGAGGGACCATTCCATATATATATATATATGTATTTCATTTATTTTTTATTGCTATTATTTTATTTTATTTTTTTCTGTAATTTGAAGTAAGCATGATATAACACAAAGTATAGTTTTTTTACATTTATTTATTTATTTTTTATCAAAATATTTCATAATTTTTCGGATTTAAGATGCTGGTGACCTTTGAAATGCACCATCTTGTAAAAATGGCCTATGGGTTATTGCCAATATTTTTAGTAACATTACATTTTCGACTTCTTCACTTTTATTAAAACCATCCGAGTGATTGAACGATTGAGTGAAATCATTCATTTTGTTTTCATTGCACTGATGGTATGACTTCTTCAGCGAAAAGATGGGAAATTAAATTCTAAATATTTAATACCCCTTAATATCAGTCATTGAACAAATTTACCTTTCAGTTTGAATGTTCCACTTCACTCCGTATGTACACATTAATAGCTTTTTCTTTTCTTTTTCTCACAGTTTGCCCTTTTTCTCAGTTTAAACTTTTTTTTTTTTTTGCCCTGAGGAAGAAACAGAATTCCTTAGATGTTAGGGTAAATCTTTTTTTTTTTTTCTTTGCCTTTTGTCCCTGCTAAATGACTTGTTTACACTGCTCTTTTTCTTGGCTTTGAGGGAAAGGTGATCCAGGATAACCTTATGTTTTCAGTGCTGGGTTGACTGAATGACTAGGCGAATAAGAAAGCCCTGTATTATTATGCTGTTTTGGGGGGTTGTTTACATGAAGTTCATTATTTTGTTCTTGTAATACAGCACAACAACATAGAACAAAACTCAGTTGGTCTCAAAATGTGCTTTTAAATCATCTTAGAAAAAAATCTGTGGTAATGGCGGTACACTTGTACACTGATGGTCTGGTAAGAGGCTGTATTTTGTTTTATTTAAATTTATTTGTTTGTTTTTTTATTTTGGACAATCAAATTTACAATTTTCACCTTCATAATTATTATGTTTTTCTTCTGAAAACCAAGAAGACATTAGAACAGGCAAAATATATATATTTTTAATTTGTATGTAAAGTAATAAGGCTGGAATAACATCATATTTAATAAATAAGGACAGAATTTAGATTTTGTAGGGAACTATTTCTTTATATATCATACAGTGATGTCAGGAATGCTGTACATCTTCAAAATAAGTCAAACTATGTCATACTTGCATTGTTGACAGTAAAAAAAAGAAAGTAAAATAGACTACCTTAAGGTGACATATTATGCCCTTTTGTATGTAAGACTTAAGATGTGAATTAAGCCTCTGATGTCCCTAGAGTGTGTATGTGAAGTTTCAGCTCAAAATACCCCACAAATAATGTTTTATAACTCTTTGAAACTGCTCCTTTTAGGCTTTGATTCTTATTGTGTAATTTTGGTGACTGTCACTTTAAATAAAAAAATTTCAATTTCAATTTCGAAGAGGGCGGAGCTACAAATGCGTGTGTGTCAGCATAGCGGCAGATTCAAATACAAGACTATAACGTCCTATGCTAATGAGGGAGAGATCGTCACTAATGGGTGAGGCTTTCCCCCTCTGATGGCACGTACAACGGGAGAATGTCAATCATAGTGTTTCTGCAGACAGTTTTTATCAAGTGTGATTATAATAAATAAAAAAAATTACTATTAGAAGCTGGTTATATTCATGGACTGTTGCCACACAACTGTGTTTAAACCCCTAATAAAAGGGATTTTTGCATAATAGGTCCTCTGTATATCTAAACACAAATGTTCTAAATGTGTTCTAAATATTTAGTTTAACAGTATTACTTGTATAAACAGTTTATATAAGTAGAAAACCTACGGAAGTTCTAATGGCATCACATAAACATAAACATCTATTTTAAATGTCGAGGTTAAAACCAAAGTAAAACGTTGTACACAATTCTACTTACTTTGTGTTAATTGCATTATGCAAGTCACTTCACAATGGCAGTCAAAGCGTGTTTAAGATCATAAGATATCTGGAGTATATAACTAGTCTTATGTCATTATACGAACTTTTAGTGTCTTACCACAGTTACCATGACAACAAGCGAATCTTGTGATAATTAAAGGTAATTTCATTACATCCACCATGTTATATGCCACCACTGAAAAACCCTGTGTAAATATGCCTGCCATTATATATAACCTGACATTTTTCAAAAGCAGATTTAGCTTATTTTATTTTCTTTTAGGTCTAGGTTTAGATTTTTAGGACCAAACCATGAAAAAACCCAGAGCTTGAAAGAGAAAGAATCTTTAGCACAGCCAGAAACTTCAGAGGTGTTACTGACATCTAACCCAACACTTATGGAAGACTTCCAGGCAGTATAATGGGCTCCCATTTCTGATCGCTGATTTTTTTTCATGCACTCAGCTCAAAGGAAACTGAAAATTACACTGAATTCTTAGGGCCCATTCACACAGGATGCATCTTTGAGTCTAAAAACGATCATGAGGGTATCCGGACACAGAAACCTGTAAACAGAAACTTGCTTTGCTTGCCCTGCCTCAGAGTTCTTATGATTCCACTGCTTTGAAACTAACACTGATGAGTTGTGCTACCTGTAAAAGTTGAAGATCTTTTAACTTGACATGGCATCTAAAAAATGTGTCACTCGTACGGTGCTTCAAAATGCGCAAGATTTGAGTATAATAGTCACACATGTCTGTCAAGCACATTTACATTGGAAAACAATGGCAAATTAGCACATTGGAATGAAAAAATGCACCCATACTTTGAAATAATGTAACTTTTTTTGATAGTTTCATTTTGATAAGCCATTACATACGTTGACCAAGATAGCTCAACATTCTGCAACTTGCAAATAGATTAAACACCAGCAAATTAAAAAAAACCTTCATCCATTTGCGAACACAAATAGAAAAGGCACTGCAAATCCTCACAGCACATGCAAATTATATGGATCACAACATAAATAAATCAAGGGAATGAACTGAAGAAGTGACAGAACCGGTTGGGATTTGCTTATTGTGCAGTGACTGAAGTTGTAGGGTTTTTTGTTGTTGTTGTTTATTTTAGCACTCTGGTTACACGATTTGTTTGTCGTTTGCAAATTATTAGCCTAAATGAATTGACGATTAGCTGTAAAACGTTATTATGTAAGAAAGGTCAATTAAATTAATAACGAAATACAACTTCAAGATAATAAAAATAATTTCGCAATTCTTCATTAATTGTTATGCTGTTCAATTCAATTCAAGTTTATTATTGTAACAATAAAGTAGATAAAATGTCAAGTTTATAATTGTGTTCACAACAGACACGTCTTGCGTGAATAAATCGCACTATTCATGTGTAAATAGACATGTGATCATTTTGAGTTTAGTCACTTCATTTGCACATCAAATTCACTTCACAATAGACGCAGATTTGCGTCAAGAGCGGGGATTCCGTCTACCCAATGACTCTAGCTTCGTTGCTAAATGGCTAACATGGATTTTATTGAGAGAATAGCTATGCTTTAGGTAGGCTGAACAACAGCATAGATAAACACAGTTCGGCACCGTGTCACCGAGTCAACTCGATCCTTTCATAGGTGCGCTCAGCTCCTCTCCTCCTGAAACTATACCTGGATGATGAAAGCTTTCAGCAGTGCTTCCAACTGAGCTGAGCCCAGTTTGATGAGCTGTTGTCTGGTGTCGGCAGGAGGATTTCCCCTCAGGACACCAATTGCAAGTGCTATATCATAATCACGCCCTTACAAGAGCAAGCTCCTGATTGGTTAATATGTGGCACAAATGTCCGCTAAAGTTCAGATTTTCCAACTTGAGCGAATCGTGTGTTAAGCATGTCAAACGCGCAACACGATCAATGATTTACATGTTAAGTTAACAAATGTTGTGTTGGTGTAAACAAACCCTTAAACCGAGGTCAGAATAAATTAATGTCAGATAAATATGCTCTTTTAGTAGGCTAATGATTGAAAGTACAACATAATGTAAACACAATGTGCTTCAGTCAACTTGTTTTTTGTTTGTTTGTTTGTTTTTTCAGATCAAAATTAGCATTTGATGTCAGCATTTGCAGCGCGTTTCTCAATGTGTACGCGCTCTGAGAATTTGCAGCACGTTTTTTTTATTTGTGGACAGTCTGAGGATTTGCAACATGTTGTCAAACCGATAAAGATGCTTTCTTAAATTGCAGGTGTTTTTTTAAAGTTGCAGCACATTGAGCTCTCTCAAACACTGTACACTGTTTAAAAAAAAGTTGTCTTAAATTTGTAAGATAATTTGCTACACTGTAAAAAGCGATTAGTTGAAAAAGTGAATTCATTGCCTTCAAATTATGATGTAAATGAATGATGCACATAATTATAAAAATTTAGTTAAGTTAACAGTTCTAAGTTAAACAAAAATACTTAATTTAAGTCAAATCAACTTGTAATTTTTCCAAAATGGATTTTATTGCTTTTTACAATGAGCATACCTTTTTTGAGTTAATTTTTAAACCAAGTACTGCACTTGATTTAAGTTGACTCAACTCAAAAAGCTCTGCAGCAAGTACAGTTTTAACAATTTTTTTTACAATGTAGTTATGCAAATTTAAGTTGCATGTTCTATGCTTCCTATAGCAAAAACAGCTTTACCTCAGATATGTCTTTCAACACCGTAAAAAATGCAGTTACATAGAATGTCTTCATGTTGTCCCAACACACATCGATTAATTTAACTTAAGTGTTTTTACAAATTTAAGTGGATTGAACATAAAACAATTAGGTTGTCCCCAAAAAAACAACCCCAATTAGGTTGTCCTCAAGAATTGAGTTGAAACAGCATTTTCAGTTCTGCGAAAAAGCCTTCTCCCCTGCTTGCAAAAGTGAAAATGAATGGTGTTCTAGTAGCCTAACTACACTTTTATAGGCTGTATTACCAAAAAAGATAATATTTTTAGGGTTTTGACTTCATTAAATATGACGACAGACATTCAAAGCTTAATTTTAATATCTCAATAGAAGCTTTAATTGAAAATATGATGTGACAATATGACATCTTACTGTATATGAGAACGGTCAGAATGGCCACTATGGTAATTCTAGTAGTAGTAGTAGAATTCTGAGAGTTCCAGTGTTAAATATCAGTTTCCTTCTATATGTACTGTACAAAGACACTGTCAACAGCTGACTGTCCCTTTATTCTACTCGACTGATTTGGATATGCAGTTTGCAGGATTTGCCAATAGACAGTTCGCATGGTTTGTTTGCCTATTTGCTACTCACTCGGGACATGTCCATGGATTCTTTCCCAAAACACCAGACTTGCTGTGTTGATATGCGTGTTAGCACAGAGGGCGCCACAAAAAAAAATGCTTGTTAGGCCAGTCACAAGTCAGTAAGACTACGGTATTGCTTAACATGCATTATTGATCATTTCTTTCAATAAAGACAGGCCGTGTGGTTGCAGAGCATTAAAATGATTTCGAAGAAGCTTAACTTCTGTTTGATGGCTTATTTTCAATGGCGAAGGCCTCAGGTTTGGTCGGGTTATGATTGGAGCTGCTCTGAGTTCCTTTCTGATATTGATTTTGCCAGCTGAGCAAACAGTAAAAGCAAGGGCAAAAGGAGATAACTGCGGCAGGATTTGCAGCAGCAACCCATGATTATTTTAGTGCTTTACTGATGCTTGGGGTCACTTTTTTTCCTACTTATACTTTCATTCCACAGATTTGAGTTACTACACACATTGTTTACAAATGAACACACCACTTGGCCTATATGATTGTTCAAGTCTTCTAAAGTAATAAAAGGGGTCTTGGAGAAGAGTTCCCACAATACAGGAAACAATCTAGTAAAAAAAAAAAGCATAAAGTTTTGCATGCTTCACATAGTTTTACAAAATGCTAATATAATTTCTCAAGAAAAATGTACATTTGGACTTAAATGTCATGTTTAAATACACATTAAATACAAATAGTATGTGTGTGCATTATTGATACAACCCATTCATTCTAGTCGCAAAATAACAGAGATTTAGATTTACATTTGTATTTTGTTTCTTCTAAAAACGTTCTGTCCTTCGATTAATCTTAAATAAATGTGGCAAAACCTTTTTTTAACCTTCACAATAATAGTGTAGCACTGCTAATAATAAGAAACATTAGTAATAATTGAGAATTAGTAATAATAATTGCCATGATCACCAGCGATCTAGCAGTTGCAGATGGCTGGAGAACCACAATTCTCACACTGAACTGAACTACAACTCCCGGAAGTCATTGCTCCAATCACTCCTGCCACAGCTGACAGTCATCCGGACACTGACACGCATACATAGCTGAAACTCATCTTCATTAATTGCTTGGACTATAAATACACCACACTTTCACACAACCTTTGCTGAGTCTTGTAAGCTGTGAGCATAACGAAGCATTTACCCTGTCTTGCCTTGTCATGTTTTGACTTTTGCTTTGTTTTAAAGTTTCCGTTGTTTTGCCACCTGTACTGTACTCTGACCACGCTTTTAGATTATCTGCATGCTTCTGTCTGTCCCTGTTTTTGCCTTTGCCTGCTTAACTCTCTTAATAAACTGCATTTGAATCCTCAAATCCTCAAAGTAATCAAAACAATGGCCCACTAGTTAATGTTATTTAGTGTATTTATTAACGTGGATAAACAATGAAGGATACATTTATTCCAGTATTGATTATTCTCTATGTTAGCGTTAATGGAAATAAAGTTGTTGATTGTCGGTTCATGTTAACTCACAACAATCCACTGACTAACGTTAACAATCACAATTTTGCATTTTAATAATATATTAGTAAATGTTGAAAATGCTCAAATGCCACTCTACTTCAAACATGTAAAACAGGGGTGGGGAGAATCACCTCATTTGCATTTAAAGGCACAGACAAAAAAAAACTGCTTGTTTTTTCTGCTGACCCAAAAGTATAATTAATTATCTAAAGGGTATTTTGAGCTGAAAGTTGAAGGGACACCAAAGACTTGTTTAGACTTATTTTATAAGGCGCATAATAGGTACCCTTAAATTTAGTTTTGTTTGGTTATTAAGCCAAACAATCTTTTGTTTTCTTATTATTAACCTCTTTGTCTTTCTAAATGCATAAATTAATTTTAAATATGCTTTTAAATATGTTTTTGGTATAACCGGCAAGCACATGGTAAGTGAAACAAAGAGAGAACTGACCACCGAAGCTCTTCACATGTTAGCATTTGCAGCTGATGCAAAAGTTTTCCAGATTTTTTAGCTCTTGCTTCAAACCTTTGGGTGACTTTCCTGTGTATATATATTTAAACTGTGGGGAAGCAAGCACAGTTATTCACAGAGACATAAACCAAACTCATCTGTCTTCGAGATGAAGGTGATGCGTTCCCTTCTGAGGGCTTCAAAATGTGACATTTGTTTTGCGTAAACTCGTGTGCATTGACCTGATACCGCTGTTGTGGTCATGGCTTCATAGCCTACTGTTACCTCGGCCAAAATCCTTTCTCACGCTTCCATCAAATCACTGGGCCATTGCATTCATGTTTGGCCAGAAGCAATGAAAGGCGTGCTGTCAGTGCCGGGAGTTTGCTTGAAAGTGCTCGCTCAGAGAGAAGTGAACCCAGATCTGTCGTCTTTGAACTCGCAGAGAGGGCCAGAGATGGAGGACTTCAGGAAGTCGTATTTTCTGCAATGAATTGACTTCAGACAGAACATCCCCATGAACACTTTTTTAGACTTGAGCTAGATGAAAAAATCGGTCACACTTTATATTAATGTACAATTCACGCTATTAGCAAATCATTAACTAAGACTATTAGCTCAATAAACTACTAATTAGCTGCGTATTTATTGGTATTGAGGTAGTAGTTGGGTTTAGGTATTGGGATGTGAAATAATATCATACATTATATGGGCTAATAAACAGTTAATATCTTAATAATAGGCAGGTAATACGTGTTTTGAACAGTTACTTTCACTTTACTAAAGTGTTACCAAAAGTTTTTGTCAAAGTAAAAATTGAAGGTGACCGATGTAGTTGAAATAAACATATTTTTATATTCTAGCCTATTGCAGTACTTACAACCTAGAATTGTGTACAGTTTATTTTTTGTGCTCACCAACGCTTTATTATTTGAGATTGTGAAATGTTAGCCTAATTTAAAGAACTATTTCCTGTTGTAATGTTTTAAAATTTAGTCTTGTTATAGCAAAGCTGATTTTTTGGGGGGGCATCCATTACTGCAGCCTTCAAATGGTCCTTCAATCTTTTCTTCTTCATCTTATTGTTTCTGTTCTTCTTGTTGTTGTAATTTTTCTTGTGCTGCTGCTTTTTGTTCTTGTTGTTTTTGTTGTTCTTGTTCTTCTTGGTTATCATCATCATCTTCTTCTTGTTGTTCTTCTTGTTCTTGTTCATCTTCTTGTTCTTGTTTTTCTTCTTCTAGTTCTTGTTCTTGTAATTCTTCTTGTTCATGTTGTTGTTTTTCTTGTTCATCTCCTTGTTTCTCTTGTTCATCATCTTGAATTTGTTCTTTATGGTCTTGTTCTTAATCATCATCATCATCATCATCATCATCATGATCCCAAACAATGCCACAATAGCATCTGGCTTAATATTTATTTTATACACCTAAGAAAGTTGACCAAACAGTAGGTTCCAGAAAGTATTTCGCTTCGTGTGAGTTTTTTTATTTAATAAATATGACAGGACATCTGAAAAATTAAGCTGGCACTGTAAAAAGCAGGATTCTAAAATAGTTTGAAAATGGGCTTTGTTCGTTAAATTCAAGTGAAACAAATTGAAATATGTAAAACCATTCTAATTGAAATTGTTGCATCATGACAGCAATTTGTAATTCTTCACTTTCTCGATTTACTCATCCTTTCTTCTCATTTTCATTTCACTCTGCGATTCTGTTTGATGCAGCTAGTAGCATGAGAATTACCTTTTTTTTTTTCTTCTTTTTTTTTTTTTTTTTTGCAATAATGTGCTCAAAAATCCTAAAGCAGTGTGACTGATACATTTTCTTCATACTCTAAAATATTTAGCGAAACCATATTTTATTGAACACTTTACTGGTCTTTTCTGCTCAAGTGAAGTTTCTGAGATTGGAAATTTAAAGTTATTCTTATTCTCTGTTTTGCCAAGTGCTCGATTTTTGGACCCTAGTGTGAATTCCTCAACAGAGGCCAGGAATAGAATGTAATTCATCCCATGCATTTTTAATGCATAACCAAATAGTCTGAAAATGACTGCTCGCTCTTTCTCCCTCCCTTGCCGACTCTGACAATCTGTGTCACACTAACTCACCTTAAAGATCTTGATGGCCCGAATTAGCCAAGTCTGAATGATGAATATTTCATGGGCTTTAGAAAACAGAAAGAGTACCTTCCCTTGTATCTCTCGGGGAGATGGTTTCTGTGCCATTCACAGGGCATTGTGAGTTTTTCTTGATCTGTGCTGCTTGTTGTTGTCACAGTCTGCTTTACACGCTGACTCATGTTCTTCAGAGCACTTTCTCTTTTTTTTTTACCCTCCACGGATCCTCGAGAAAACCTTTACACCGTAAACAAAAAATACTCTGTACTGCAGTGAGCAGTACATCAAAGCTCAAGGTCTCTGCAACTGTCCGGTTTCAGTGGGCAGTATCGTTCCCTTACCAAATTTTTATATTCTAATAGAAGAGGTTCAATGCTACCTCTGGATATCTACAGATAAACTTTGTATAATGCGCTGAACTGTTGTGAAGAAACAGGTACCCGGATGATGATCGCTTTCATTCTTTCTGTGATATGATAATTAAACAGTTGATGTAGGAATTAGTTTTGGAATAGTTCGGAGCCTGTCAAGTCAACTCAAGTTAATATTATTGTTATTGGTTTGAGATTGTAAGAGAAGCAAACTATCTTCAGTAAACTTTCTTTGATTGATTGAATCTCTGACTGTCTTTGTCTTTGTCTTAGTCTTTGTCCTTACCAGGTTCTTAATCACCTAACAGTTGATTCATTCTTTGTGGCACATTCTAAATCATCTCATTTGGTTGTTTAATTTTACAATGGTGCAAAAGTAGTTTTGTAGTTTGCTGACAAAGCTAATAAACATTTTTTTCATGAAAACATAGGCAGGTAACAATTTATTAAACATGGAATTAAGTACAACCGCCAGCCTGATCTCACGAGGAAACAACTATTTTACGTTTTGTCAGTTTCGTGGCTAATTCGTACAAATTCAGTCGTACGAAAATGTACGATTTTAAAAGGAGGCGTGACACCAATTCTCACCCCTAAACCCAACTATCATTGGGGTTAAGCAAATCGTACTATATTGTACAAATGAGATTGTGTAAATTCATACGAATTGCCATGAGATAGCGTTGGAACCGCAAGTCTTTAAAAAAATAAATAAATAAATTCTTAAGAAATCATATGTGTTTTCAGTAAATTGAGGCCTTGAATGAATCATGGCATTCATTTTCATAAGAAATTGTTTACTCATATTTCATGTTAATGTGAAGCACAAGCATAATTTCTGCAGTGAGAATCATCTTCGTCCTCGTTAGGTATGTTCCATCCACCTTTTTTATGCACAATATGCAATATGGAAAAATGCGTAAAAAGAACAATTGAGTGGGATACATTTTTATCCATTAAGAAAAAATGCACATAAACTATGATGGAAACACATTTAACAATTAAATTCCAGCATGTGCATTAAAAAAGGTATATATATATATTTTTTTAACAGATCATGTGATGAGTAGGCATTAATGGAAAAGTCAGCTGACCGACCACATTATAAAATATCTAAAATGTTGTTTTCGTCATTCTAAAATCCTTCAGCCAATGTCCATTATCACAGTGGTTCAGTTTTATTACCCCCAGAACTGTCTGGGGCGTCTGTCCCAAAGAGAGTCTCAGTCCTCCAAAAGCCACTACGCATTGATTGCGTTTCATCTTCTGAGGTGAAAGTAATTTATTATATAAGGAAAATGGCCCACAGTGGCTTCTTCTATCGCAGCAAATTCAATTTTTTTATTTTGATATTGGGTGCCAGTCTATCAGGAAGTGACGGTTTTTTGTCTTCTTTGATCGGATGGAAACAGTGTTTTATTTGCAAATGTTTTATGCAGTATTCCAGCTCAAGTCTAATTTGCGTCTTTAGATCGATACATCAATATTAGCTCCTTCAGTGTTCACCATGATTAAGAATGGATGTATTTATTGCTTTTTAAGACATCATTTGAGACTTCCAGTCTTATTCATTTCATTATTCAGAATCCATTCCATATTTTCTCATTATATTATTCTACTTTTTATGTATGGTCATGAACACACTTGTTTGTAGAGCAAGCGGTTTGACTGTTTTCTACTGTTTATTATTCCTAGTCATTTCTCCCATAGGAAACTAAATCGGAAGTTCTAAAACAATCACAAAAACGAGCACACTTCCGTATTGCAGAATAAGGTCAATAATTACAATTTCCTCTATATTCTTATATTTGTGGAATGCACTGTGTATTAAATACAGTGGTAATGTTTAGTTCTATAATATTTGCATGTCAGAGAGCCACTACCAATATGTAATTTTTTTTTTTAAATTCCAAGACGCACACATGGGTCCATGTTAGTGGCGCCATCTAGCGATGTTGCATGAAGCTCTCCAGAGATTAATGTAAACTAGGAATGTGCTGTTTTTTTTTTTTTTATTGTTCTTATTTAACCTCACCGTAAGGTAGTGTTGCAGGTATTAATCTCTTTGATTAAAATTACTTTAGGTGACTATTAAACTGCTAAACATTTGAACTTTACATATTACATCTACACTCTAAAGAAATTATGTTTGCTGTTTGTTCAAACTACTTTTTTAAAATGAGCCGAGACAACACAATTCTTGAATTTTTGGGGGGAACAACTTAATTGTTTTTTGTTCAATCCACTTAAATTTGTAAAAACTAATAAGTTATCCTAATACATTAAAGTTGCCCCCACACAATTTGATTGTGTTGAACCCAGCATTTTGAAAAGTGTAGGGAGTCCATGAAGAGTTGTATTTATAGAATCGGTTGACAGCACTGTCGTAGAGGTGTATATACAATGGGTTTGATCAGAAGTTAAAAGTATTTCCGCACTCTAGTGGTTGAATCTGAGGTATTCAAACCTTTATACTCAAAACATGCTTTATGCAAAATTAAGTTTAAAATGGATTTTTTTTTGTATTTAGGTTTTTTTTATTCTGCTATAAATGCAACACTTTATATGCTATTTAGACATTGTATGTAGTTTTCAGCATTTTGGTGTATGGGTTTTCCTTTTTTTCCCCTTAAATTTCCCTTAATGTCTTGAATTACCCTCATAAAACTTGCTAACCCTAAACCTGTAGAAATATTGAAATAGTACTCCAATAAACTTTGTAATCCCCCCCCCCCTTCAGAATTTTCAGAATGTGAGTCAGATGATTTCTGGTTGGCTAAATAAATAATAAATATATTTTAGAAAGTGTGAGCCGCTCCCATGACTCTTCCTTCTGTTTACAGAGCCTAAGGCTGTCACAAAGACAGAGGTGTGATTTCTCAGGACACCTACTTTAGTGATAACTGTCAATGTATGTCTGCTATTCCAAAACGCTTACAGCACCTGTAATTTAACTAATCTAGTGCCACTTATCTTCCGAAGTTCAAGAGAGACTTTTGGTTTCTTGCCAGACTTGACATTTTTTTGAGATTCCCCTGTTAATACGCAAAGCCTTGTAAGCTACTCCGTTAGACAGCACTTTTGGGTAATCTTAGGCATGGCGACATTGCATTCAATCTTTTTTATTTCTAGCAATTCCAGACTGCTACTGTGAGTTCTGTTGAAAAATGTTCTTCTTAGATGCCAGACAGAGCTTAATGAAATGTTGAATATTTATATTGTTACGTCACATTACGTTACGTTATGTTAAGATACGATCCGATATGTTGTTATATGTTGTGATGTGTTACATTACGTTATGTTAAGATACATTACAATATGTTATGATATGTTTTGTTATGATACGTTGTTATGTTACGTTACGTTAAGATGCGATGTGTTATAATACATTACGATACGATACATTAAGATACGATACATTATATATTGCGTTATGTTATGTTAAGATATGATATGTTACTATACGCTACAATATGTTGTTACGTTATGTTATGTTATGATATATTATAACATATGATAACGTATATCATGTAACATATGATATGTTATGTTATGTTACATTATGTTAAGACATTATACATTGATATGTTATGTTATATCATATAACATATTGTGATATTATGTAACATGTTATGTTATGTTAAGACATTATACATTGATATGTTATGTTATGACAGTACGATACATGTTTCAATAGGTTGTGTTATGTTAAGATACGATGCATTATGTTACGTTGTTATGTTAAGATACGATACGTTACTATGTTACGATATGCTATGTTAAAATACGATACAGTACAATGCGTTACGTTATGTTACGTTATGATGCGTCATACATACAAAATACATTCACACGACACACACACACACGTGTACTTTTGTACACATGTACTTTTTTAAATTAATAATATTAGTTGCAAAATGTATGTTAATTTATTCCTTAACTTAATTCAGAATACATGTTTTCTGATTTTATGACGAATACACTGTTTACATTATATATATAATACACTAAAAATGTATGTATTAGATTTTGTACAAATGTGGAATATTTCTACCTGTTTGCTTAGACACATGCAAGTATCCCACAAGAGGGAAAAAGTTTCCATGTTTATGTACTAATTCCCTGTCAGAATTAGATGGTTTGTTTTTTGTACTAGGTTTTAAGATAGCAAGTCTCCATAGACTTGGCAAAACATATCAAGGCAAAGCAGTTTTACTAATGTACTGATACTGTCTCATCACTGAAGCAGAGATGTATTATTTGCAATGGCAGTATTGTGTGCCGTGCCTGAGGTGTCCTCCCCTCAGTCCAATTACACTTTCAGTATGTCTTAGTCTACTTGAACCTGAAAACAGTAATAGTCCCTCTGTGGTCCTTTGACGCGCTAGATGTGTATCACAGCCATCTGCCGAATGTGCGTACGTGTAGAGCTGAGGCTTATAAAAGTTATTGTGCCGCTTGATGTCCTTGCTGCAATTACCCTTGTCTTTGGTTATATTGTTCCTTAGTGTGGGGCTAAACATGTTCATAATGCTAACACATGGCAATTTAAGCATTTTGAGGGTTAATTACTGTTAAAAGAATTTAAAATAACAATAATAGGCTCGTTTTACAATACATCTAGAGTTGAACAGTTGATCAACAGTTTCAATCCGTTCATCCAATCTACAGGTCTGGTGGGAGTACTTTTATCTTAGCTTAGCATAGATTATTGAATCGAATTAATTTTTCTATTTGAAGCTTGACTCTTTTGTAGTTACACCATGTACTAAGACCAACGGAAAATGAAAAGTTGTTATTTTCTAAGCCAGGATGAGTCAAGATTTAAAAAGGAAAATCATCAAATTCCATTGGTTATTTTTTAACGAGATGCTAATGGTCTAATCTGATTTAATTAACTATGCTAAGCTAAGTTTAAAGTGCTCCCACCAGACCCATTGGATTTAAAAATGGTGAACTCAACTGTTTAACTCTCTATGGGAGTTTTAAAATGAGCCTACTTTCAACAACAACAACAACAAAAAAAACTCCCTGGAGTGAATCCTAAGGCAACCCCACAATTCCAACAGCACCTGTAAGTGTTGATTTAATGTATGAAACCCTGCTCTGTCATGATGCAGCTTGTTACACAGCAGGTGGTTTTGTAGTTTCCTCCTCTCCAAATGCATCAATAGCGCGGCCTTCAATTATTGAGCTCCCGCGCGCAGCTGAAAGTGAACAGGGCTGATTCGTGACCCATCACAGTCAATGGAAGTCAGTGAACTAAAGAATAAATGTGTGTGTGCACGCGTCTGTCTACATTGCCCACAGCAAGGTCTTCTGCTCTTTACTGTACGACCACATACTCGGATGCGTTTGTTGGGTTTCTCAGCAGGGGGACTTATTAGAAGCCCAAGGCGAGCAAAAGGAGTCTCTTATAATGTTGTGTGCTCACACCTCCAGCTGCACGTCACACATCTGGGCGCCGAACTTACCGAGGTGCCACCCCCCCAGGATGAGCATTTGATATCGCAGACAAACCTCGTCGTCTCATAACGTGTTACACAGTCTTCCTTTAGGGGGAGCTCTGGGAGTTTTTTTGTCTTCAAGTCCTGACTGAAGCTGGTTCTGTCAGAGGACTGTTTGGAAAAAAAAAAAAAAACGAGGAGTTATCATGTGCAGCTAAGTGTGAAGCATGATAGCGTCTGCGCTAAAGAGTGCGGTGTCCCTGGCTCCCACTGGTTGGTGATTGAGGCTAGAGACTGGCGGTCTTGGTGCTGACTTTTCTGTGCTATAGAGCCAACGGGACTTGGGTTTGTTGGCGTGCGGTGAATTAGCAGATTCAGCTCAAACAGTCGCAATGGTTGATGCATTCCTGCTGTTCGCGGGCTGCTTGTTAGCCCTGTACAGTTTAGCAAAACTCCCCCAGCTCAAGCCTTTTTGCCTCTGTAATGAGCTAGAAGATTGCTTCTGCTAGGACAGGCTCATCTGCAGCGTCTCCCCGAGGAAAGAAACACTAGCTTTAGCCAAATCTAACTACGCTTGTCTGCATATTCCTAAAGGCTTGAATACCAATGAAATCTTCCCAAGATTTGGAATTCACATTCAAGTTCAAGCCTTTCCCTTTCACTTGTGCTGTTCACACATTTTCTGGATTGTGTGCGGCGTTAATTTTGTCAATGAAAAAAAGGGCAAAAAAATGCCTAGAGTTAGGCAATCCACAGATCATTTAGCCCATCATTGAGTCTATTTATTTATTTATTTCTGTAAATATGCTTTCATTCAGTTTTTTATATGGATTTTGGTAATATTATTGAATAATGTGCAAATGTGTATTTGATTTATGCACAATACAGTTTGTAAAGTAACATTTTCTGTTTACCAAATAAGTGGTTTTATTAGGATTTGCATTGTAAACCTTAAATAAAAGTTACAGTTATTATTTTCATGTCATGTGTGAAGTTATTAGTTGTTAATATACTCTCAAAATCATTCCATATAAATTTGCACAGAAATAGTCAAAAATATCGACAGATTTTGTCTGGCCCTGCCTACACTGTAGAAAATGCTTGGTTCCACACAATTGATTTGTGTTGGGACAACATGAAGGAATTAAGTTAAGCTATTAGTTTTTTTTTTTTTTACCAATTTAAGTGGATTGAACATTAAATAATTAAGTTGTCCCAAAAAAACGTCAGGAATTGTGTTGTATCAGCAAATTTTTTGATAAGTAGTTTGAACAAACAGCAAACATCTTTTTTTTTTTGAGTGCACTGCAAGAAAATGCTGGGTTCCACACAATACCTTTATGTTGTCCCAACACAAATCGATTGAGTTAACTTACCAATTTAAGTGGATAAAACAAACAAAAAAACAATTAAGTTGTGGCAAAAAAAAAATTAAGAATTGTGTTGTTTTAACAAATTTTAAATAAGTAGTTTAAACAAGCATTTTTTTGACTGTGGCTTGACACAAGCTCCGATATAATGTTGGGTATTGTTGAGTGTTTTGACTACATTTTAGTCTTTTCCGTCGACAATAATGCGCTGTTCATTTATTAGATGAGCAGATCAGAGTGTGCACATTCATAGTTTTCAGTCATGTTTTCATTGGCAAAATTAACACTGCATACTGTGGTTCCATCTTTCTTCCTCCTTATCCCGATCTAAAACCTCACCATAAGGCACGTCGGACTTCCCAACAGGGATTTGGACCTGCGACCTGAATCCCTTTACCCGTCCCGTGGGGTTCCCCTAATGATTGCCCTATGTTTTCTGACACAGAAAAGGCAGTACCCAGAAGGCAAGGTCCAGGTCACTGGTACAGCCCTTTTGAACATCAATATTTCATCACTCCTTACTTTAAATCTCCACTGCTAGCTGCTTGGTAGTTCCTGCTCAATCACTTACAGAGCAGCAGCACACCGGGCGCCCTGCACTCAATCATTTACCATAAAAATGTTAGCAAAAGTCAACCCTGCTGCGCACCTCTTGAGCTGAAGCCGACTCCACTGAACGGCCATGGACAAATTCACTATATAATCGAACAAGACTTAGTGGCTCTCAGACAAAGAATTTTCTATTTCTTATTTCTTTAGAAGTTCTTATGAAACATAATAATAATAATTTACTCACCCTCATGAAGTTGAAACATGAAAAATCTAAATCGTTAACCCTTATGTACTGTTGGGGATGTTTTCATCCACTCTGGGGTGATTTTGAGTCTTAATTTTGGCCGTAACTTTTTCTGTGTTTCAGCTAGCTGAATGATTTTTGGTGACAAATATTTTTGACATGTATTTTAAGAAAAAAAAATGTTAACACTCTTAGCAAATTTTGTTATGCTAGGGATGAAAACATGCTTTTAAAAAAATTATTAAACTGCTTTAAAAATGCATAGGTTAAATATTGTTTTCACTTTTTCTGAATTTGCAAAAATCTGTTAATCAACCTCAGTCCTGATCAAAACTACTAAATTGCTTAGAAAAGGATTTTAACTCTTTAATTGCCAAATTCATAAATGATATCAGGCCTCACGGTGGCGCAGTGGATAGCACGTTCGCCTCACAGCAAGAAGGTTGCTGGTTCGAGCCTCGGCTGGGTCAGTTGGTATTTCTGTGTGGAGTTTGCATGTTCTCCCCTTGTTGGCGTGGGTTTCCTCCAGGTGCTCCGGTTTCCCCCACAAGTCCAAAGACATGCGGTATAGGTGAATTGGGTAAGCTAAATTGTCCGTAGTGTATGAGTGTGAATGAGTGTGTGTGGATGTTTCCCAGAGATGGGTTGCAGCTGGAAGGGCATCCGCTGCGTAAAACATATGCTGGATAAGTTGGCGGTTCATTCCGTTGTGGCGACCCCAGATTAATAAAGGGACTAAGCCGAATGAATGAATGAATAAATTATATCACTGATTTGGTAAAAAAAAAATTCACAATATGATATATTTTCAATATAAAAAGTAATTGTGAACTGGATTTGTTTTGACATTTTATCAAAGTCTTGGACATGTGAAACAACATTGCCTTTGATGCATTGTTTTGATTGATTTTCATTTTTTCTCCCTAATTTACTGTTGTTGGCTGTTTTTGCCCCATTGACTTCCATTATAACCACATTTTTTGATTACAAAGCCATGACATCATATAATCATGCATTTTTGATTGTTGGTGTTTTTTCCTGTTGGGAAGAGGTCAAATTAGTCATGTTTACTGTTGATCATCAGTTGGCACCATTAACATTTAGATAGGCATGTGCAAAACAAAGCTTAGTTTCTGGATTTTATATGGAGTATAACAGCAAATGAAAGTGTGTGTATGTGTGTGAGAGGGATCTTTGTGCACTTACCTTGATGTGTCGGAGAAAATCAAAATATGCATCTCAGCTCTCAGAACTACCTGGAGTAAACAAAAACAAAGACTGTATTTAAGACTGTACAAAAATTGTATTTATGCATCAAATGTGGTTATAATGGAAGTCAATGGGGAAAAAACAGCCACCAACAGTAAATTAAATAAAAAATTAAAAACAGTAAAAAAAATAAAATCTAACAATGCATTAAAGCCAATGTTGTTACTAATCATTCACCTGTCCAAGACTGTGATAAAAGGAAAAAAAATCCAGTCCACAATTGCTTTTTTATATTGTAAATGCATCATTTTGTGTGTGTGTGTGTGTGTGTGTGTGTGTGTGTGTGTG
>CAIGQW010055277.1:968995-985125 GCA_903798125.1 Danio choprae | reverse complement strand
CAATTAAGAGTTAAAATCTGATGCATTTTTACAGCAGTTTAATTCAGTGGATGTTGTCATCCCTAACATAACAAAAGGGTAGTACATTTGAACAGTGCACAAGGGTTAAAGAAAAAACAACTGTTTGTCGTTAGATAATAGATGATATTTGGGAAAAATGCCAGTTGCTGTCACACATTGACTTCCATAGTATTCTTTTTTTCAACTGCACTGTAAAAAATACTGGGTACCACATAATTGATTTGTTTTGGGACAACATAAAGGAATTAACTTTACTCATTAGTTTTTTTTTGTTTTGTTTTTTTACAAATTTGAGTGGATTAAACATAAAACAATTACGTTGTCCCCAAAAAATCTCAAGAATTGTGTTGTTTCAGCTCATTTTTAAAATAAGCTGCAACCGTCATATTTTGAGTCTATTGAAGTCAATGGGTGCAAGCAAATCAGCATTCTTCAAAATGTCTTCTGTTATGTTTAACAGAAGAAAGAAACTCATAAAAACCACAATATTGAGAATAAATGATGAAGTAAATAAAATTTTTGGCTTGAACTATCCCTTTAAAGTGGTACCTATTATCTATATTCCATGTATTCCAAGCCAGCATTCTTTAAATTCCAGTTATATTAATGACTTAATCATAAGTCGGGTTCTTAATTTCAAGTCGCTGACACAATGATTCAATTGCAGTAGCTAACAGTTCACTAAAAGGGAACGATTATCTATAAATAGCAACTTAAAACTTCTGTGCTTCGCACAAAGCTAATGTATGGCTTTAGAAGACTTTGCCATATGACACTTTAATGATACTTTTATGGCGCTTTGGCGTCCTTTTTGAAGCCTCAAAGCTGAAAGCCTCAGTTCCCATGGGGACTAGTTGTATAAAACCACTGGTCAGATGAAGTTCTTTGTGTTCAGTTCAGTCTCTTTCTCTCTCTGTCTATATTTTCTCTCCTTTTCTCGCCCTCTGTAATTCAAAGTGCATTGCCTGCTCTTCCTGGCTATGGAAAGCCCTGTCATCTTAGGTTTCGCATTTGTGTTGTCAAAAAGTCAAGTTAAAAATAGTACAAACTTTTTTGGGTCCTTGTGGACTGTATATAAGTTCACCCGACAGCAAAGGCCAGAACTCTGTGTAACTTAAATTGGAAAGACACTTCGGGTTGATGAAAAGCAAAGAGGCCAAAACTGTATTGACCTGCTGTAGCAGACAGGGGCTTACCAACTTGGTAGAAGATAAATAAGGTGAATCAGTCATTTTGTGGGATTTTTATTACATTATTTAAGCATTTTACTTTATTTTGAATAAATAAATCAAATTCTATGTGTTTTTGTAATAGCAAAGCCTTTTTCTGTAACTGCTAGTCCACACAAGCTGTTTTAGAATTCATTTCTTATTATTTTCCCTCTTTCTTTCTTTGGCTTGTAGTTTCAGAAGAACTGAATTTATTAACAAATTAATTTACTGCCGCTTTTGTTCAGATTAATTTATTTTTGCTTAAACATAGTGTAAAATCAGATTGTATTGGTTAATGTATTTATTAACATGAACAAACTGTAAACAACACATTTATTGCAGTTTTTATTCATCTGTGTTAAAATTAAAGGGATAGTTCACTTAAAAATGAAAATTGTCATCTTTTTAATGCGCTTGACTTGTTCCAAACCAGTAATTAATTAAAATGTTGTTGTTCTGTCTGACCAATGGATGGTACCTGTAATCATTGACTTTTTTAGTATATCTTTTTCTACTATGGATGTCAATGCTTAAAAGACATTCTTCAAATTGTCTGTAAGAATTAAAATTTTTGGGTGAACTGTCCCTTTAATGAAAATTCCATCAGTTTGACCACTTGTAGTGCATTACCTGATGTTAGCAAGCATGAATTTGGATCATAATAATGCATTAGCAAATGTTAAACTAATAAATGACATACAAGTATTGTTCATTATTAGTTTATGTTAGCATATATATTATCCAATGAAACCTTATTGTAAAGTGAGGCTAGTTCTCTTAAAAAAATAAAAAATAAAAACTATATTATTAATAAAAAATATATATTGATAATAGTATAGTATCGGATCAGGGAGGAGCCAAGCTGGAGTCTCTCTTCGATCCCCTATAGGCTCTGCGAGGGTTGTGGAAATTCCAAATTGAATCAAAACAAATGATTTCAATTGGCTCAAAATTGGCAATGAAATTCAGGAAAAGTGCTCAACCAGCAAAACCTGGAAATTTAAGATAATGGTTTTGTTACAGTAATGTTGTCTGTTTGCATAATTTACAACAAGGAGCTTAGAACTGTGGAGAGGTGAACATTCAAGGCTTTGCAACATTTTTGTTCTGAATAGTCGTTTTTTGTTTAATTAGTCATAAATTTAAGGGTTTAGTTTATTGAGTAAGTTCCATCATGTGATTTAGATCCGAGGTCATGGCAGCCATTGTAGATTTCACACATTATCTTTTATCAAATACCATGACTGAACCCAAAATCGCCAACTACTCGATTAGGTACTACATTTAAATTTGAATTTACTACACAACCGTTAGAAAAGTATGTTCTATATAGTATGAATGTGAGAAGTATGAATGGATTTTGGACATATTTGTCCGCCATTCGTCATTATCAAGTGAGTAAGCTTTTATTTTTGGGTGAACTATACCATTAAAGTTTCATATTAGTACCTAAAAATGTATACTACTGTACCATTTATGTACTAATATGTAACTTTAAGGTATCAATATGTTTCTGCCCTTGTTTGTCCATTCATCAATCTTTCTTCATTTTGCTAGCAATTCCTATTTTCCAACAATCCAATCGTTTCCCAAAGGACAAAATCATGCACCGGCCTTTTTTTTTAATTCTCATTTTAGGACCATTTCAATCAACGATATAGGAAAAAGAGGACAATCTTAACTTCTATTTCATGGCGACTTTAACCATCTGTCTACTAGTAGCAGGGGCCGAATACTTTTCATCCCTCACATTTAAACCTCAGTTGTTGACAGAAATCGGTCACTGATCCATTCTTGAACACACGTGCTCTAAGATCAACACCAGGTCGCGACTTGCCACAAGTTCATGTTTGTTGCTATTCGATGTTCCACTAAAAGATGTACACATCCACCCAAATTATAGTGGTCTCCCTTTGACATTTGACTGCGCACATGCTCCCAGACAGTGGGCGATATACCCTCCCCCCTTACTTGACAGCTGGAGTCTCACATCTCTCAGGTAGAGAGAGGTTTAATAAAGTAATAAAGCACAGTAGCAGGGAGCGTGTCACAGCTTGATACCCTCAGACGGTCATCTTCCCCGCTGCTCTGATTAAGGCCGGTAGGTTACACCAATAGACAATCATCACCCTGAACATAACTCAGAGCGACCCACTCCATTTCATCTGCTCTCTCTCTCTCTCTCTCTCTCTCTCTCTCTCTCTCTCTCTCTCTCTCTCTCTCTCTCTCTCTCTCTTTTCTTGCTTGGGGCTGAAGGATGGGTAGATATGAATGTTGTGAGCTGTTCGATGTCAGATGCACTCCATCTCAACAGACTTTGCTAGTAAACGTGTATCGAGTTCTCATAAGCAAGGAACACTTAATATTAGAACTGACTCTCTAATGATCTTAGGGATGGAAGTATAAACTGACTGCATTTTTTTATTTTATTTTTTGCTAACCAATGATTTCCGATGCTCATCATCAAACTTCTGGCAAAAGCACTCTGACTGCTGTTTACCATGAGTGCTTTAGATCTTGTATTTACATGAGAATGTGTCAGGACGCTAGGAGGTTCCGCTTTGAACGACGACTCCTGTGAGCGGGCTTGTCAAGAGTGGTTTAAATAGGTTTGCTTTCGTAATATAATTAATTGGGCCTGCTAACAAACTCTGATAACTCATCGCTACACCTCCTGCTGACATTAATGATAATTCATGAAACTTGTTGTCGAGAGGTCTTTCAACTTTTTAAAGCAGTCAGAGCAATAAGATGAGCAAACAAATTCACAGTCTTGAGACTTGAAAAACTGTGAAGAAAACTGTAAGAAACTGTAGACAACCCTATAGCAAATGCATAACAATGGCCTGGTAATTGTGCGTCGCATTTTTTGCATTTATCCTTCTCACACTGTTCTTAACCCTGTGTTATCGTCGTACTAAACACCACTTTTAACCCTGAGTAAAGTTTGTTATTTGAAAGCGTTGTTAACATCCAGGGTTAGCACCACATTTTATTGTGTTAAAGGAAAACACTTTTTTTTTTTGGAAATAGGCTCATGACTCCCCTTAAGTTAAACAGAAAAAAGTTGTTTGACCATTTTCGCATTCATTCTGATAACTGGGTCTGGCGGAATCACTGTTAGCTTAGCTTCGCATAAATCATTGAATTGGATTAGACCATTAGCATCTTCCTCAAAAAAAAATCTTGATATTTTAATAATGATATTTCCTTATTTAAATCTTGACACTTCAGTAGTCACATTGTGTACTAAAACCAACAGAAAACGAAAAGTTGCTATTTTCTAGGCTGACATGGCTAGGAACTATACTCTTCTGACGTATGGATCAAGGAACTTTGCTGCTGTACCATGGCTGGAGTAAGCACAAAGATATTATGCAGCTCTATTACCTAGTTACTGGGGACTATTTTCAATCACTGCTTTTTTTTTAATTTCTGACATGCTACTGGCCTAATCTGATTCAATGATTTATGCTAAGCTAAGCTAAACGTGCTCAAAATGATAAAATTCAGCTCTGGTTGAACTCTCCGTGACTTGTAAAATTTCTAAAACTTGCTATTTCTAAATTATGAATCTTTCTTTAGTCCTGCATTGATGTCCCAAGTTTGTTCAGTATGAAACTGAATAGTGTTTGGCTTGGCAACAGAGACAGCCAATCAGATATTACGAAATAGCAACTGGTGAGAGATAATGTTAAGTAAAAACTTCAATAGAAAGAAAGGTCAAAAGATGGCTGACTGCTGTTTGCCCAATCAGTGACAGTAACACAGCAAATCTGCGAATATGAATGTTAATTGGGGGTTCGGTAATGTACAGTCTGAAATGTCTCTTAATGAATATCCAGGATTATTTGTTAACCCCAGGTAGAGTATAAGCAGTGTGAAATGTCATTACAGATAACCCAGCATGTTGCCACATCAGTTAAATTAAATTTAAATGCAATGCTAGTTTGTACAAAACTGACAGCACAATATTTACAGATGAGAATGCATAAGTCATCTTACATTCAGTTACATTTTCAGTCAAAATATATATTGGGACTATAAAAACCTGTTAAGATTACTCACATATTAGGATTAGCCACTAATTCTGTTACTTTCGTAATGTAAAGTTACTTCGAAGCAATCTCGATTGTATTACCCACAATAAGCTGGGAAAATAAGCATTGAACACATTACCATTTTTCTCAGAAAACATACTGTATTTCTAAAGATGCCGTTGACATGAAATTTTTCCCGGATGTTGGTAACGACAAAAGAAATCCATATATGCAAAGAATAAAGGGAGGTGTAGAAAGGCGGTGCAAGCCCATCCAGCAGCTGAAATCTCTCAGTAGTTTTTCAGCAACCCTCTGCCCTTCGTCATTGTAAATTAATATTAGCTGCTAAGCAGGATGATGAAGATGAATCCAGGGTGGATATTTCAGCAAGACAATGGTCCAAAACACAGCCAAGGAAACTCTCAAATGCTTTCGGAGAAAGAAAATTAAGCTGTCGAATGGCCCAGCCAATCACCTGACTTGAACCCAATATAAAATACAAATTACAGATTAGATTTGATAGACGAGACCCACAGAACCATCAAGATTTACTTAACTGCATACATTTTGGAAAATGTAGATACAATGGAAAAACCCAATAATTTGTTTAAAATTTGAATTTTATATGGTTTGGTTCATTCATATTTTAGTGTGTAGCAACTCCTTGATATTTAGCAAGTAGATTCTGATAATATCTTCTTTTGTGGTGTATTTTTTTGTGTATCTATACATTATATGCACAATGGTTATTTTTATTAGGGTGTGCCGGCTGTAACGTCACATGTGGTCCACAAAAGTGTAAAAATATGCAAACGGATAGAAATGTCGTCTATGTGTGTTGCCTTTGTCCTCGTTTCCAACTTATCCAACCTGAAGTGTGTCACCAGGTCTTACGTCATAACGTTCCAGAATGGACCACTGTGTCTATTCCCCCACTGGTCCCATTAATTAAGGCCCATCATCAACTGTTCGCCCCCCGAGGGAGAGAGAGACAAAATAATTAAAATGATCAATGAAGAGAAACTACAGCCCATCTAAAGGTGAACCCAGCCTTCACTCCCACATGAAACTAGACCACAGGCTTTGAAAAAACACACACTAATAGCACATACGCCTACTCAGAGCCCATAGCAGCTTTTGTTTATAAAGCTCTGATTACATATGGACATAAGTAGCACCTTATGCTTTAGCACAAATCATGTTTTGCATCGTAGAGGAATGGTTCACCCAAAAATGTCATTGGTGCTATGTTCGCCCTCATTTCTTTCCAAACCTATATAACTTCCTCTGTGGAAAACAAATGAGAAATTTGACTTAAATGTTCTTTTTGAATGGTTATTATGAGTATAGGATTGTGGAGCTTCAAAATAAAAAAAATAAATACCTTAACCATGATTTTTCAATACGGTAACTGGGGGTGGTATTGTTTCATAAGGTGCACATTTACCTTAAGAGTTAATATTGATAATTTAAAGGTACTTATTAGTTCATAAATGGTACAATAGTATACATTTTAGGTACTAATATGTAACTTTAAAGGGATAATTCAGCAAAAACAAATAATTTATTCACCCATCACTTTTTCCAAACTAGTTTGAGTTTCTTTCTTCTGTTTAACACACAAATACACAAAATGTGTAAAATAAATGTGTAACCATTGAAGTTCATAGTATTTGTTTCTACCATAGTATTCCCTACCATGGAAGTCTATGGTTAAATGCTTTCAGTTTTTTTCTACAGTGTTTAACAACACCTTTGGCTTGGAATTACTTGAGTGTGAGTGAATTTTCATTTTTTTGGTGAACTATCGCTTTAAGGTTCCAATATGGCCCTTTAGGTACAATCATGTACCTTTTGCAAAGGTGATGTGTACCTTATTATTTCTGAGTGTATTATTAGTTAATACTATTTCACTATTGGCTTATTTCATTTCAAATAAAAGCCTGAATTGAGACAAAAATAAATAACACAAATCAATAAAAATGAGATAAATGCTTCAATGACATTTTAAAACTAACTGCAATGAAATAATTTAAAGTACTGAAATGACTAAACCTGAAAAAAAATCAAATAGAAGTACAGTGTAAAAAATGCAGGGTTCCACACATTTTTTTCATGTTGTCCTAACACAAATTGGTTGTTACTTTAATTGTTTTTAGAAATTTAAGTGGATTGAACATACAACAATTAAGTTGTCCCCCCCCCCAAAAAAAACTTAAGAATTGTTCTTTCAACTCGCAGCAAAAATATTTTTTGAGTGTATAAAAATTAGTAAATAACTGCTAATAATACTTTAAATGAAACAAAGATTATGAGTGTGTAATGGTTTAAATGCAATTGCATGACGACTATAGCATCATATGAAGTATTATTCTGATCAATCTTGAAGTTTTATGTTCCTTTTACATTTTAAGAGGACTCCACTCTTAAAAAAAAAATGCATATAAGAAAGTCAAACATGTAAAACGGCATCTAAACACTAATTAACCTATGTCTCTTTATTTATATAAACATCGGTTTCCGGAGATTAAGTCTTTTAACAAAAGCAAATTAGCGGTGCGTGTTATTACCAGCAACTCTGACAGCACTTCCATTTATAAACAAGCGGAAGAAAGCCAGAGCTCTTGTATTAAAGATGCGGAAGTTCGTCTCCACACAGCTGAGCATATGCAGATGCCCTTGCAGCCCGGCCTTGTCTATTGACTGTCTAATTAAGTGCATTTCACGCTTGTGTGGTCACTTTGACGAGGAGGTGACTGAGAATGACTGCAGGGTAATTGGACTGGATGTAACGTGTGGAGTCTCGAAACCACTTCCTGCCACCTTTGTCGTACGCCACGCTGTTTGTGTGCGAGGGTTTAACACGCGGTACAGTTGGGAAGATTTCCATTGCCCACGTTTACCCTTGAAGGGGAGACCTGTCCTTCCTGTTTATTGCTGGAAGAAACGCATCCATTGATTTTCATTAGGACCCTCTGTCCGTGTCTGGCATCGCAGATCATCTTTTTTCTCTGCCTGTGGAGCTCATTGCACCTCCAGCTGGAGCCGTTATGCCATGTGGGCTCCTCAGGTGGCATCTCACGTAGCAAGACTTCTGGTTTGCGACAAGAACCGCATAGGTAGTGGAAGATGTTGACTGATATGCAAATCAACCAATTGAAGTTGTTGTGTTTTTAGAGGTGAGGATATCTAAATTGGGGAGACTTTGAAATGTGCATCTTTTTTATTCGATGTTTGATGTAATCTCAACTGAAAAACAAAGAGAGGGTGGGACAATGTGTAGCCTCTCCCCTTTAAAAAAAACAGCCAATAGCATTTGATTTTAATCATCGCTCTGCCAGTGAGAGTGGTTGAGCTCAAGCGCATCAAATGTAAAGCCTCTTGAAGGGGGCGGGGCATGTCATATACGAGAGAGCAATTTGATTGGTTGTGATTTGATGAGAAACTAAAGTATGAGGTTATGTGAAAAAAACTGTTGATCCATTTACTTTACCATTAAGCTTTACATGTTTGTATCAGTGTTATATCTTCTTAACGCAAATTTTGTCATTGTTTTGGTACATACTAGCTTATAGATATGTTAATACTGATACTAACATCTAAAAGATTTATTTTTATTTCATGGGATCTTTAATTACTCACCCTCATGTTGTTCCAAACCCCTGAGACTTTGTTTATCTTTGGAACACAAATTAAGATATTTTAGGTGAAATCTGACAAGGTTCCTAACTCCACAAAAATACCTATAAACATCCTCGGAACTATTTATATGCCTTTGTTAGTTAAATCATAATATTATCAAGCTATGAAAATACTTTTGTGCATGCATTAAGCAAAAATAATGACTTTAATCAACAGCTTCTTCTCCTCAGTGTCAGTATAGGGCACATATTCACGTTTTGTGCTTGGTCGGACTTACTACCACAGTAGAGCATCCAGGGCGTATGTGAACGTGCACAATATACTGACACTGAGGAGAAGACACTATTGAATAAAGTTATTTTTGTTTTATGCGTGCACAAAAGTATTGCCGTAGCTTCTCTTTTGTTCTTCTAGCAAACAAAAAATAATGACTTTAATCAACAGCTTCTTCTCCTCAGAGTCAGTATAGGGCGAACATTCACATTTTGCGCTTGGTCGCATCTCTGATGTATTACCACAGTCGAGAAAGACACAGACGGACATCCAAGGGATATACATCAGCTTACAGTGCTTGTGAACCTGCGCAATATACTGACACTGAAGAGAAGAAACTATTAAATAAAGTTGTTAGTATTGTTTTATTTGCACACAAATATTCTCTTTTGTTCTCGTAGCAAACAAAAAATTACTTTAATGAACAGTTTATTCTCCTCAGTGTCAGTATAGGGCGCACGTTCATGTTTCGCACTCTGGCATCCAAGGGTGTACATCAGTGTACAGTCCTTGTGAACCTGCGCAATATAGCGCAATTGAATAAAGTCATTATTTTTGTTTTATGTGCACACAAAAGTATTCTCATAGCTTGAAATTACTCTGATTGAACCCGGAGAAGGCATATGCTCTGTTTTGAGGATGACTTTTTTGTATTTTCTGGACTTTTTACTATGAGTCTGGAACCTTGTTCTCTATGTAGGATAAGGGAAATCTTAATTTGTATTGTGAATACAAATGAATGTCACAGGGGTTTGGAAGCAATTAATAACAGAATTTTCATTTTGGGTGGACTAAAACGTTTTAATTGCTTTATCATTTTTACATTTTAAATGCATTGCATTATTTTAAAGTTTATATATTGAGTGGTAAACAAAGTACCTCAGTGCTTGTGTGCTTTCATGTACTTCGTCTCTCTTGCAATGAGTTCACAGTGAGGGAGGTTTTTTAATCTGTATAGCTGGCCAGCATTTAGTGTAGCCTGCATCAAGCTGGCACAGAAATATAAAGCTTTGTTTTTGGTTATTTTACTGGCCATAAGGGACAATTGCAGTAAAAAAAGGCTTATGGTAATTTAAAAGGGATTTTAAAGTCCCTGTTATTGAGAATAAAACAGCATATAATTGGCAACAACATATACTGTCAATATATGTATAGACTGCCTTTACAAAATGTATAGTAGACAAAGAAATCTTTTTTAGATGTGTTTTTGTAGCAGAAATATTTCATATTTTTAAATTCTATAGTCAGTACACTAAATTCCAGCGGCAGCAGAATGCACGTTATGGATGTATACAGTAGGATGTACAGTATGATGTACAGTATGATGAGTAGCTTAAGACAAGTACGCACGTGTACGCAGCATTGTACAAGTAATATTCTGTATAATATTATATGTAGTAATGCTAAAGGCTGATTTATCAAGCGCATACGTTTGGTCTGGCACAGGCTTGCCGTGGTCACATACCTCTCGCCGTAACTACACGTCACAACAGCGTGCAGCGCAAGTTCTGTAATTGGTCTGTTTGGTAGCGGTGATGAACGTGGGTAGTGCTGAGAGCCACGAGCCCGACCGATGGAGCAAAAGTGTCGAGTCCCGTGAAGGAGCTCTAGATGGAAACTTTTATTTTGTGTTTACCTTATAATTAAAGTTGTTCAGAAAAAAAAAAAAAAACACCTGTGAAGAAACTCAGCACAGAGAAACATAAAAACCTACTGCCAGCAAGCGTTTCAGAATTGTTATTGCAGAGCAACACAATTAGCACAAAGGAGTATAAATGCACGACTACACGCAAGGCAGGCACCGTGGTTCACTGCGATCACTCAACGCAGAAGTATAAATCAGCCTTAACCAACATCTGTGGCAAGTGTTTCCTGTTAGAAGCGGTGCTTATGCTACTAATTCATATTATATTGTATACTGCATCAGTCGTGCATAATGTCCATTTGTTCACCAACGAAGGTCAGTGATTGGAGCTTGTAGTTTAATAAATTATCATATTTTTGTTAAAGTAGCTGGGAGAGGTCAATCCAGCCTTGCTCCGGTCCCCTGGGCTCTGCGCTGGTTGTGGTAATTTCAAATTCACCCAAAACAAGCGATTTCAATTGGCTAGGATTGGCAATGAAAATTCGGAAAAGTGCTTATTCTTCATATTAAGAGCCACGTAAATTTAAAAAAAATTATAAATATATATATTTTTTTACAAAAACATTGATCCGCTTCATCAAACACGTGTTAGTGGTGGCATTATGGGTTATTTTGACTTTCATTTATTATTATTCATAGTACTTTACTGTTCCAAATTTTTTAATGTTACAGCCTTATTCCAAAATGGATTAAATTCATTTATTTCCTCAAAATTCTACACACAATACCCCATAATGACAATGTGAAAAAAAGAATACCCCATAATGACAATGTTTCATTTTTTTTTTAATTGTTGCAAATTTATTAAAAATAAAAAACCTGAAAAATCACATGTACATAAGTATTCACAGCCTTTGCCGTGAAACTCTAAATTGAGCTCAGAGACATCCTGTTTCCACTGATCATTCTTAAGATGTTTCCAACCAAGGCTCATTCTGAAAACGTGCCTCTGAATACATTTCTGGAGGCCACGAAATATGTCCCGGGAGGTACGTTTTTTTGCAGTTTTTGTTTTCTCGAATCCACCAGAGGCCGTTGTGTACGCTTTTTGAGATCTCAAATTTCTCTCGCGAGTGCCATTCACGCCTGCCGTTCTCGCGTTAACCCACCAGAGGACGCTGTTGACTGATTGTTTGACTGACTGACCAATTGACTGACCCACCCTCCTCCTTCCCTAAACCCAACCAATTTTATTGATTGAGCCGCCCACCCACTTCCCTAAACCCAACCAACAATTTTAAAAAAGCTATCAAGGAAAAAGAAAAGCCCTCGTCTGATTTTTACCACGTTTTCAGATTTTTACCACATTCTCACCCTTGTTTATTTTATTTTTTGAATTCTGTTTTTGTCTTACCTGCTTTCTGGAACTGTTCTTTTACCGGACTCAAACCCCGTCGTTGTGGTCAACTCCTCTATGCGTCTCAAGCACACCGCCAAAATATCAATGAAGTGGCTTCACAACAACTCAGTGAATGTACTGGAGTGGCCCAGCCAGAGCCCAGAACTAAATCCTTTTGAACATCTCTGGAGAGATTGAAAATGGCTGTACACCGTCGCTTCCCAGCCAACCTGATAGAGCTTGAGAGGTACTGATAAGAGGAATGGGCAACAAATCCCAAAGACAGGTGTGCCAAGCTTGAGGCATCATATTCAAAAAGACTTGAGGCTGTAATTGCTGCCAAAGGTGCATCAACAAAGTATTGAGCAAAGGTTGTGAATACTTATGTACATGTGATTTTTCAGGTTTTTTATTTTTAATAAATTTACAACAATGTCAAAAAATCTTTTTTCACATTGTCATTATGGGGTATTGTGTGTAGAATTTTGAGGAAATAAATAAATTAAATCCATTTTGGAATAAGGCTGTAACATAAAAAATGTGGAAAAAGTGATGCGCTATGAATACTTTCCTGATGCACTGTACTTCAGCTGTGTCCCTTTCCTCATACGTTCATATTCAAATACAGAATGAATTGGTTCACCAAGGTTATCACGTAAAAGCTGTCTGAAAAGGAATATGTGCACTTCGTGTCCCATTCTGCAGAACAAGGCCTTGTTAAAGGGTTACTATTATTATACCCAGTAGGCCTTCACACAAAAGCTCATCTTGTTTCAGGTTGCCCTTTAATTTGATTGTTTTATTTCAGCACTGTCAGAAAATGTGTCAAGAAAGCTAAATGAGGAGATGTAATAAGTGGTGAGAAAAATAAAAACGAGAAACATAAAAGGTCAAACTAAATAGAGATATATTCTTTTCTTTCCTTTCGCCTCTGTCTCTTAATAATGGAAATTGACGTAATTATTTACTCAGATACACTGGTTTTCTGTTGCTAAAGCAATTTTGTAGGACTTATTTTATAAGAAGTCTAGTTAAGGTGTATTTCATCAAAATATGGATTGATTTATTTAACTATTATCTATTTATTCCAATGGTCTCAAACTCAATTCATGAAGGGCCGCAGCTCTGCACAGTTTAGCTCCAACCACATTCAACTCACTCCTGATTAACAGTTTATAGACCATTTCTATGTGGTCATGTCATTAACCCAAGAACATTTCCTGCTTGTTATCAAACTATTTCATAACTGTAACAAGAGGCAATTCAATCATAACTTAATGTTAAAACAGCTATCATAACATTATTTATCAATATGTGGCTCTTTTTGGATTCTTGGCTATAGAAATTAAAAACGGACAGGACATACGTTGGGACCATTGTTTTGTTTTTGTTTACATCCCTCAAAATGGTCTATAGTAGTTTTGAACACCTTGATAATTTGGACTAGCTGTTTAATTAGGGTTGGAGCAAAACTGTGCAGAGCTGCGGCCCTCCAGGAATCCAGTTTGAGACCCAATGTTTATTATGTTATACTTATAAGATTTCTTTGTTATAAATAGATACTGGTATGACTGAATAACTTCTTTGTATGTGTGTAGTTATGGGTTGGTTAGTTTGTAAGTACCTGAGGAGCATTAGAAAGGAACAAAAAGCAGTGCACAAATACCTTTATTTGTATATATTTATATATATATATATATATATATATAAAACATCTAGTCATCTTGTATGGTATCAAAACATCCATTGGACATATTATTTGCTGCTGAATCTACTAAAATCCAATTTCAGCACATGCAGGTTTTTGGTTGCAGATTATTAAAAGTGTATTTTTTTATTGCCGCTAAGCAAAAGTAAATACAATGACTAAATGTAAAAAAAAATCTATGTTTTCATCCAAAGATGCAAATTAGGCTTATGCTCAAAACTGGATAAAAATTGCATAAAACATTTGCGAATAAAGCATTGCTTGCTTCCAATTAGTCAACTCGAAACAAAATTGTCACTTCATTATGAACTGGCTCTTAATATTAAAAAGAAATATGGAATTTGCGGCAGTAGGAGAATGCATTGTGGGCCTTTTTCTTATATAAAAAGATTACTTTAAAATGACTCCGAAAACAAAACACAATGAACACACAGTTCAGTTTTGGAGGTCTGAGACAGTCTTCATGAGCAAATCAGCTCAAGACAGTTCTGGAGGTACTGTAATAATACTGAACCACTTTGGTGACATGCTTTGGCTGAGGGATGTTAGAATGACAAAAGCAACATTTTAGATAATTTACAATGTTCTGTCTATTGGTTTGTCCATTATTGGCAACCCATTGCATCCATTTTTGTTATCACATGATCGGTTAAGCAAAATCACAGGACGTTTTTGATAAGCATGCTGGAGTTTTGTTTAGTTTTTTTACAGTAAATGTGTTTCCATCGTAGTTTGTGCCTTTTTTCCATTGTAGTTTGTGTGCATTTTTTTATCCTACACAGTTGTGCGCATCATTTTGTTTAATGAGCATTTTCAAAATTAATGTGCACATAAAAATAGGTGGATGAAAACATGGCTACTATGGACATACAAAAATAAAACAATTTAGTAACTAATTAAAGGCTAAATCAGAATAGAAATAAAACATTATTTATTAACCAAGCTGCCGATTAATATGTTAACGAGGCCACGGTTGTGATGTCATAAATGCGAAATGTCAGAATGCAAATTGGTATGACCCGGTCATCTTTGTGTTCACAGGCGGAACCTGAAGGTTTCTCTCACTTCCACTTGTATGTGTGTGCTGCCTTCTTGGTGCGATGGAGGAAAGAGATACTAGAGGAGAAAGATTTCCAGGTAAGAAGGTTTTTTTGTGTGGTCCCGGAGCCTCAGTGTGTGTCGTCCTTGCGTGAGCCCCCTCCTCCCTCATTAACTGGCAGGGTCGATGGGTCAGTGCGCCTGCATTAGTGTGATGACAACAGCAGCTGCTGTAAGGTGACATTGCGCCATCCCTTTGAGACTCTTCTATTTCCTGTCCCTTCTCACACCCTCATTCAGTCGTTCCGTGCAATTCAGAGGTAAAGGGTTTAGGCATGGTGGCTTGGAGAGGGCAGATGTGGCACAAGTACACCATGCCCATGCTTATGTAATCAGAACTCCGACATGACGCAATCCCACTGCAATTTGTAACTTTTTGATTTAGTGGCTAATTCTTGTTCATTTGTATGATTTTATTTGTACGTTTTAGTATGATATGTTTATACCCCAAAGGGCATCACTGTGGCGCAGTGGGTAGCACGATCGCCTCACAGCAAGAAGGTCACTGGTTTGAGCCTCAGCTGAGTCAGTTGATATTTCTTTGTGGAGTTTGCATGTTCTCCTCCGGGTGCACCGGATTCCCCCACAAGTCCAAAGACATGCTATATAGGTGAATTGGGTAAGCTAAATTGCCTGTAGTGTATGTGTGTGAATAAGTGTGTATGGATGTTTCTGTTGGGTTGCAGCTTGAAAGGCATGCGTTGCGTAAAACATGCTGGATAAGTTGGTGGTTCATTCCACTGTGGGGACCCCAGATTAATAAAGGCACTAAGCCGAAAAGAAAATGAATGAATGTTTTTCCCCTAATGAGGGGTAGGTTTAGGAGTGGGGTTTGAACAAAATAGAGTGCTTTCATATGAATGAATTCTGTACAAAATTCCATACGTAAATAAATTTCCGTTCATAAATTCATGTAAAATAGGAAAGTCGTAGGTGTAAACCAGTTTCTGACAATACGTAAAATAGTTAAGTTTCCTTGTGAGATTGGGTGTGTATATAAAAAAAATCTATTTATATGTGCATTTACATTTACATATATCTATTTATTTAGGTATGGAAAACATTTCACGCTCAGAAATACGCTTATATATTTTATAAGATTATCACAATTATCACAATTAATCGCATCCAAATTAAACGTTTGTTTTGACAT
>CAIGQW010055277.1:935854-963995 GCA_903798125.1 Danio choprae | reverse complement strand
CATTAACATATATATATACATTAACATGGCTAAATATTAAAATACAACGTAAAAGTTGATCAAACAACATCTATTTACAACTTTAACCACATAATGTCTGTGATATGATAAAACATTTCAGTGTTATTTATTCTCTCTTTTTTCTATCTTTCCAAAATCTAGTGAGTTCCCTTCCTTTCTACATAGTTTAGTGACAGATAGTAAAAAAAAATAGTATTGTTATTATTTGGAAGAATTTGGAACACTGGAACTGGAACACATTGACGTTAGCATTTTGCTAAGCTAATATGGCATATTGCTAAGCTAATATGACATATTGCTAAGCTACATATATAAACATTAAACATGGCTGAGTAACAAACATAAAATTTGATAAAACAACATTTTTAGCAACTTAATATTTGTAATATGATGAAACATTTCAGTGTTATTAATTTGAATGCTTAAAATATATATAAATGAGCTATTTGCTAATGCTAATAAATGATTCATAGTGTGCGGTTATTATAGCTGTTTTTAGTCACAGTTCTTTTTTTTTCTAGAACTGAAATTGTTGACCGAAAAAATGATTCTGTTTGTGCTCGAACAAATTATTTATAAATCTTCTACTGTGTTTGTTTTGTTGCTTTTGATAAAACAAAGATTAGCTTTCAAATTCTGTGAATTTAATCACAGTCTTTTAAATAAGGCTTGACAGAATGAAGCAGTTGCCAGAACTAGTTAGTTATCTTGAAAAAAAAAGACTCTAGAAAGGAGTGATTACTAAATAAATGTGCGGTATTACTTATTTGTGATGTTTTAATTCACTTGTTAGTGATGTATTTATTATGCAATGTATGTTTGAGTTAATCTGTCAAGAAAGCTATTTTTTATAGCCCCCATTTAAATTTATATTAATCTTTATATTCCACAACAACAATGAATGACTCATGACATAGTTTTAAATACTAAAATAAAAATACCACAGATAACATTAAATTTGATTCTTTTTATGAGTATAAAAGTGAATAAAGGAAATTCCTTCCAGGCTCTTCCTTTTTTTTCTAGCAAGTTTTTCCATGGACCTTAAAATAATTGGCAAGCTGTTTTTCAAAACCTAGAGAGTCCCCCTTTCTGTCTACACCGGCAGATGCTAATACAAACAGATTATTAGTAAGAATTTGGAACACACTCCTTAAGGCACACACAGATGGTTCAACTCGAATGCATTTTTAATAGACAGTAATGTTAGCATATTGCTAAGCTAATGACTCTATCGTCTATTACGAATCAAAATAAAGCAGTTGTTTTATAGAACAGAAATCATTAATGAAAGGAGTAATGTTTTTTTTCCCCTGTGTTTACCTATACATAAAAGCACTTATTGTACCACACAATAACCACTTAAGTTTGTTTTATTTCCTTTGATTAATCCAAGGCTTAGCTTTTTAATGTAGCTTTTACATTTTTAAAAGTCTTTTAATCGCACAGTGTGATGATATTTTGACACTTTTTAAATGAGACTTGACAGATTGCTGTAGCTGCCAGAGCTTATTAGTTAACTTGGAGGAAAAAAATAAGCGTAGAGGGCATTTTTGCTAAATAAATGTGCTGTACTATATTACTTATTCATGATGTTTTACTTAGCTTGTTAGTGATGTTCTTATTATTTATTGTATGCTTGAATAAATCTGTAATGAAAGCTATATTTTTATTGCTATTTAAATGTTTTATAGCTCAAAAGCAAATATGTTGAGCAACTCCCAACATAGTTTGAGACGGTTTTAAATGCTAAAATGAAGAAATAAATGTACCAGTTAGCATTAGGTTTGATTCTTCTTATGAGTATAAGTTTTGTTTATATTTAGACTCAAGGACAAACTCGTCTCTGTTCTGAAATAAGCAGTTGCATAAAGTAACGAGTTAATACTTAAATTACTGTAAGTAGTTATTTCTCAGAGATTGTGCTTTACAAAATCCACACTTTTTAAAATATATATTTTAGTGCAGTATCAGTACTTTTACTCCAATATTTTGCAATTTTTTCAACCAGCAGTCACTATTTTCTTTTCTTGTCTATGGTGATTGGCTACTGTAAGTAAAATGATCAGACCAATGATTGAGGTCCAATCATTACAACGCTAGCAATAAACAATTCAACAATATTTTCTGTGGGATTCCAGGTCATATGGGATTATATGGAAACAAACTGGCAGATGAGGCAGCAAAACAGGCTATCTCCTTGAAAGTGACAGAATGTTTAATTCCTCCTGATGACCTGAAACCTACAATTAATCTGTATATTAACAAAACATGGCAAAGGGAATGGGAGAACTGCATAAATAATAAATTACACAAAATTAACTTAAAAATAAATGAGACTCTTTGCAAATTATAATTTTGAGACCAGGCATGAACAAACTTACTATACTTGATGTTGAATTGGACATTCTAGGTTGACTCATTTGTATATACTGAATAACGAAGCACCACTTACAGTGCATCATTCATTCATTCATTTTCATTTCGGCTTAGTCCCTTTATTAATCTGGGGTCGCCACAGCGGAATGAACCGCCAACTTATCCAGCATATGTTTTAAGCAGCGAATGCCCTTCCAGCTGCAACCCATCTCTGGGAAACATCCATACACACTCATACACTACGGACAATTTAGCTTACCCAATTCACCTGTACCGCATGTCTTTGGACTTGTGGGGGAAACCGGAGCACCCGGAGGAAACCCACGCCAACACAGGGAGAATATGCAAACTCCACACAGAAACGTCAACTGACCCAGCCGAGGGCCTACAGTGCATCCAGAAAGTATTCATATCACTTTACTTTTCCACATTTTTTATGTTACAGCCTTATTCCAAAATGAATTAAATTTATTTATTTCCTCAAAATTCTACACACAATACACCATAATGACAATGTGAAAAAATATTTTTTTTAAATTGTTGCAAATTTATTAAAAATAAAAAACCTGAAAAATCACATGTACATAAGTATTCACAGCCTTTGCCATGAAGCTCTAAATTGAGCTCAGGGACATTCTGTTTCCACTGATCATTCTTGAGATGTTTCAGCAGCTTAATTGGAGTTCATTCAGTTGATTGGACATGATTTGAAAAGGCATACACCTGTCTATATAAGGTCCCAGGGTTGCCAGTGCATGTCAAAGCACAAACCAAGCATGAAGACAAAGGAATTGTCTGTAAACCTCCGAGACAGGATTGTCTCAAGGCACAAGGCTGGGGAAGGTTACATAAAAATTTCTGCTGCTCTGAAAGTTCCAATAAGCACAGTGGCCTCCATCATCCATAAGTGGAAGATGTTTGAAACCACCAGGACTCTTCCTAGAGCTGGCCGGCCATCTAAGCTGAGTGATTGGGGGAGAAGGGCCTTAGTCAGGGAGGTGATCAATAACCCGATGGCCACTCTGTCTGACCTCCAGCATTCTTCTATGGAGAGAAGAGAACCTTACAGAAGCACAACCATCTGTGCAGCAATCAACCAATCAGGCCTGTATGGTAGAGTGGTCAGACGGAAGCCACTCCCCACCTAGAATTTGATAAAAGGCATCTGAAGGACTCTCAGACCATAAGAAACAAAATTCTCTGGTTTGATGAGACTAAAATTGAACTCTTTGGAGTGAATGCCAGGCGTTACGTTTGGAGAAAACTAGGCACCGCTCATCATCAGGCTAATACCATTCCTACAGTGAAGCATGGTGGTGGCAGCATCATGCTGTGGGAATGTTTTTCAGCAACAGGAACTGGAAGACTAGTCAGGATAGAGGGAAAGATGAATGCAGCAATGTACAGAGACATCCTGAATGAAAACCTGCTTCAGAGTGCTCTTGACCTCAGACTGGGGTGACAGTTCATCCAGCAGGACAATGACCCAAACCACACCGCCAAAATATCAATGGAGTGGCTTCACAACAACTCGGTGAATGTACTTAAGTGGCCTAGCTAGAGCCCAGACCTAAATCATATTGAACATCTCTGGAGAGATTTGAAAATAGCTGTACACCTTCGTACTAACCTGATAGAGCTTGAGAGGTACTGCATAGAGGAATGGGCAAAAATTCCCAAAGACAGGTGTGCCAAGCTTGTGACATTATATTCAAAAAGACTTGAGGCTGTAATTGCTGCCAAAGGTGCATCAACAAAGTATTGAGCAAAGGCTGTGAATACTTATGTACATGTGATTTTTCAGGTTTTTTATATTTTAATAAATTTGCAACAATTTCCAAAAATCTTTTTTCACATTGTCATTATGGGGTATTGTGTGTAGAATTTTGAGGAAACAAATGAATTTAATCAATTTTGGAATAAGGCTGTAACATTAAAAAAAATGTGGAAAAAGTGAAGCGCTATGAATACTTTCCGGATGCACCAAGTACTTTGATGGACATTTTTTAAAAGGTACCACCAGGAAGAATATTAAGTTATTCATCAAAAATTTAACTTAAAAATCATATTTAATTTTTTATTATATATTTTTGTGCATTTGATATATTTATATTTATATTTTTGTCTATGTAACTTTTTATTGTAATACGAATGAGCTTTTTTCATGTAATATGTTTATGTATATCCATTGTGCCATGAAATAGCCATAACTTGCTGATGTGGCAATACATATATAAATAAATTGTATAGAATATTTTTTATCAGAGAGACTAACCTCAGGACAAAGGCGCTTTATAAATGGAGCAATTATACAATGTGGAAGCATTAAAAGTGTCCAATAAGACACAAAATTGTTGCACATACAAAACCGAGACACTGTTTAAACTGCACGTCACGCAGCGTGTAAAATGCTGGGTTTAACACAATCAATTTGTGTTGAAACAACATGAAGGAATTAAGTTAACTTGCTAGTTTTTAAAAAATTTAAGTGAATTGAACATAAAACAATTAAGTTGTCACAAAAACCTCTTAAGATTGTGTCGTTTCAGCTCATAAATAAGTAGTTTGTGCAAACAGCAAACATCATTTTTTGAGTGGTGATGGGAAGATGAAGTACAGTATGCCTACTGTATGATGACTGAAATCAACAAATGTCCTTAAATGATAACTAAATGCACTACAGAATGTTACATTTTCAAATGACACCTTACATGTATTCTCTCAGTGCTGCATGAGCAAATGTACAGTGTGGAAGCATTACAAGTGTCCAAGAAGACACAAAATTGTTGCACACAATGACTTGGAGACTGTTTAGACTGGGCGTCAATGATGAGAAGATGAAGTATGCCTACTGTATAATGACACAAATCACCAAATGGCCTTAAATAATAACTAAACGCACTACAGAATGTTACGCTTTCAAATTACACTTTACATTTATTCTCTCAGTGCTGCATGAGCAAATGTACAGTGTGGAAGCATTACAAGTGTCCAAGAAGGACACTGAAAATAAGGGAGTTCTAATTATATCCCAGCAAATGAAGCTTTGTGAAAATTATTCTTGTTTTTTGTAGCACTGGTCTTTCATAACAGCAGATTGCAGGAGTGTGCCTTAAAAAATGGCCTCTGGCTTCTGTTCTCTTTTTATTTCACTCAATTTAGCCCTTTCTATTTTGTGCTTTCATACACAAAAAGGCTTTTTTTATCTTCCAAGAAAATACTTAAATACCCATATTTTTTTAATTTTTTTTTATTTTCCAAGAAAATACTTAAATACCCATATTTTGTAAGGAGATATGCATGCCATTCTTGAGGAGAACATTAACTGGAGATAGACGGATTGTTGGGAGGAATGTTTTGGTTATTTTTCAAGTATATCTTGGGCACTGTATGACTGTATGAAATGGATTTCAAGAGAGAATGAGTGTTTCTTAAGCGTAACAGTCAATGACCCTTGAAAATGAACAAAAAATGGTTAAATAATGACTAAGGATTTTTTTTTTTATCTTAATTACAATTTAGTCTTTGAATTGCTTTCTTATGTGGAATTTAAAAGAAGATGCGTATGCCTTTTCTTCTGCAAAGAACAACTGAGCTTTAAAAATTAAAAGAACACAATGTAATCATTTGTCCATATGAACATTATTTAATGTTTCCTGAAGCTTTAGCTGAAACACACTTAAATGTAATCGTTATTGGCGAAAAATAAATAAATACACTAAAAATAAGATCATTTTAGGAACTTAGGAGTAAAAAATAGATTTTTTATATTTCACTGAAGTCAAGCAATCAGTCAGACAAATTATGATTATTATTAAGTAAATGACCAGAATCATTTTTTTTCTTTGTCTTTGTCTATATTTTTATCATAACAGTAAAAATGATGTAGATATCAATGCAGGCTTATTAACATGTCGGAGTAGTAGGTGTGTCTTGTTTCACTGTGACTTTTGTCTGACCCCCTGGTATTTCTGGGCGTTTGTAATGGCTTCTATTCTTGGCAGGAGGGCAATTAATGAGTATTGAAGCAGGGGGAAAATCTTTACTGGGACAGTGTAAAGGTTAAAAGGACTATACCACAGCGCCCTCCTAGAAACCTGCTGTATGAACCAGTCTGACATCGTTTTACCCTTCCTGCACTCTTCAAAATGTACACATGATGTATTGTCATCTCTCCTGTTGGCAGGGAACAGTTTTATTTTTTTTTTAATTGAGGAATGGAATATAAATATTATAGACCCAAATTATTTTTGTAGCTTTTATGTAGAGCTTGCTGAATAATTGAAATTAAATAAATTGAGCAAAGCTGCTATTGTCATACACATCTTGTCAGGGAAGCAAGGTTGTGAGATCAGTAGTAAATCTCCTCTGAAAGGCCAGAGGGCCCTCTGTGTGAAAACTTTAAACACTACTGAAGAAGAAACCAAGGAAGTCCCCATAGCTTTGCATTGTAAACTGAAGATTAAACTGCTTTCATTATTTCAGCGCGGCTAATAATGAAACAGATGCATTTATTTCAAACAATCGACTGAAGTTATTAAGAGAGTTTGGAGTAAATAAATGTTATTATATGAGGGCTTTTCACATGCAGAATTTACTACACTTATGCTGGGTTCAAACCAAATGTGGAATAAGTATTTACTCAAGTAAATTACATTTAAATTAATTAAATTTGCCCAAATTGCATCTACCATGCAAGTCTAAATGAATTGCATTCTCTAGTGAAACATTCACGTTAGGGAGAAAACATACTGTGAGTAAACTAGAGCTAGTGACATGGTGCTCTGCATTTGGTTTTAACACAGCATTACTCACTATAAATTGATGTTCATAAAAAAACTACAAAACCAGCTGCCATCATCACAGAATGATTATCTCGATTTCATTATAATCCAATTAAATCAATTTCAAATTTGAACTTGATTAGCGTAGCTTTTTCAGTGAGTGTACTATGACTCTGTGTAGTAAATGATACTCCGTCTGAAAGCTCATGCTGGTGGTTTACTAGAACTGGATTTGCATGAAAATTGCATTTGATTAAACCCAGTCCAACTTTTATAGAATGTTTCATTACACATCTGAGTTACTCTCCTGATATGATGATAAAAACATTCAGTAACACTTTACTTCAAGGGGGTGTTCATAAGACTGTTATGAAACCTTTATAATCATTACATGACACATGTAATCAATATGAGTTCATGTATGCTTATGAAAAACTTTGTTAATTGTCATTAGCTGAGTTTTAATTCAAGGGTATTTTGATGACCTATTTTTATGCGCATCAATTTTGAAAATGCGCATAAAAAATGTACTTTTTATCCGATATTCCCAATTCTACCCCTTAGCCCTTACCCCTACCCCTTGTTTTGCGCATTCACGTGAAGGGTTAGGGGTGTCCCAGTTCTCTTTACGCTTGAAGGCGTAGGGCTAAGGGGGAAGGGCTAGATAGCCCTTGAAACTAAGATTTTTCAGGACCACACTCGAAACCAAGGGTACGAAAATTTCCCAGAATACACCATCTACAGCGACAGCATGGCTGCACACGGAAGTAAGGACAAATTAGTATTTTTTGTCATTATTACAAAGTTTTACAACAAACAAGCATATATTTTAATACATTCATAACCACGTTCGTGTTTTACTGTCATGCTTTTTTTTTTAAAAACGCTAAAATAAAAAACGCTAAATTTCGCTATCTATAATCCCTAATAATAACTCCTGTATAGTAGTCCCACAACATTCTGTCACTCGATGACACTCAAATACACTATCAGAAAAGTCTAGTGGCTGGGAATGACCTTTTTTACAGTGTCTGGTATAATGTTAATGTTGTTTTTCTGTGTTTACATAGATGAATATGGCCACAGTGTAAATGCACAGTACAGTTACGATCTTCTTGCCACATTATATTGTTATTATAACATGATATCGTTGCATTCTGTGATTTCCTGAAGATAAATATAAGAAAATAATGCAACTGGAATAACTACAGTAGTCGCGATCGTCGATCTCATATGAAGTAAGAGATCGTGATGACATACAATGACGTGTGCAGGTGTTGTAGTGCTGTCCTATTTCTTAGGGGTAAAATTTGAAGCCCTTCCCCTTCACACTCAGTTTCAAGGGCCAAGGGGAAGGGGAAGTGGTAGGGGTACAAAAAAAGAATTGGGATTGGGCCTTAGTGTTATTATATTATTAATTACCTCTAGAATAGTCAAGAGCGTCTGTGCTCCACATCTCATGCCTTCAAACGCCACTACGCATTCATTGCATGTCGGCATTGTCTTCTGAGGCTCAAGTACTTTATTAAATAAGGAAAAGATTCACGCAGCTTCTCCTACCGTAACAAATTCTGTTTTTACTTTTGATATTTGGCGCCAATTATTCAGGAAGTGAAGCTTTGCTTCTCTTTGACTCATTGCATAGTCTTTTATGCGATATTTCAGTTTTGCGGATACATTTCATTTGCATCTTTGCATGTAAACATAGCTAGTGACTGAGATGTTTTTATGACAACTTGACATTACCAAGACAACATAACTTGTCATAAATCTGTCATAAACATGGTGGCTACTATAATTTTCAAGAGCATCATTATTCAAATATTTTTGTTTTTACCTTTTTTAACTGAGGTAAAGTTTGCAATTGTCATTAAAATGACATTAAATATTAATACACCTATTATAAAATTATTTCACACTTTTAATGAGACATTTTAATGACAAATTCAGTTTGTTTTGTTGTGAAAAATATTCATGACACAATTATAATGACTTCATGACAGTCATATTTATGACAGATTATAATGTATTTGTCAACATGTCATAACCAGACATAAATAAAGACAAAGATACATAAAATCTCTTTCAAATTCATTACACGTGTTATGTCATGATTGTAAAGGTTTTATTATTCAATTCAATTCAAGTTTATTTATGTAGATTTAGTAGATTGTGTCAAAGCAGCTTAACATGTTCTAGTAAAGTCCAGATTTCAGAGTTGAAGTTCAGATTAGTTCAGTTCAGTTCAGTGTGGTTTAAGTTTCACTGCTGAAAGTTCAAACACTGAAGAGCAAATCCACCGAAGCGCAGCTCCACAAGTCCCGATCCGAGCAAGCCACTGGCAACAGTGGCGAGGAAAAAAACTTTACCAATTGACGAAGTGAAGGGAAAAAAAAACATGCTCTGTTGGGCACGATCATTATTCTTCTGGCCAAACTTCCTATGTGGAGCTCCAGTTTAGGCGGCCGAGGCTGGAGATGCCTGACGTCCATCGTGGAAAGCTGCAGGTGTGGTAGGGCACTGGCGGGAGGTTACAGTCTTATTAACACCCCTTTAATTAAATTGTTACCGAACATTCTGGATATGCGGTTTATGTGGATACTGTATGTTTCAAAACAAAATAAGTACAACGTTTTCTTTTAAACAACCTAACCTGACAAAGCAAATTGCTCTGTATGTGCTATATCAAAAAAAAAAATTGACAAAGCACAATACATTTATTTTCATTATCATCAAAATAATAAGTACACAATATGGGAAAGCTTTTTTTTTTCTTTGTTTTTGCGTCCACAGTGGAATTACGGGAATTCACCAGAAGTCAAGCTAACTATCCCAAACTTCACTTAGTTTGTACTCAGTAATGAAGTTCTTGTCCCCCATAAGTATCAATGTCTACTTCATCAATTCCACATTTAATAATTAAAAGAGAAGCTCCTATTTTGACTCTGCACCTGACAAGACCGTTCGTTTGAAGCAAGAATAAGGTAAAACACACTGAAAGAAAATAAATTGGATGCTGGTGTCTTTTGATGAAAAGCCATAATGCTTGGGTAAGTGAGCATGGAGGCATAATGGCTGCCGCTGTCTGTGCCTTAAGCTCCTGTTATTCAATGCATTGTATTGGAAATACTAATTACACTTCTCTCTCTCTCTCTCTCTCTCTCTCTCTCTCTCTCTCTCTCTTCTCTCTCTTCTCTCTCTTCTCTCTCTTCTCTCTCTCTTCTCTTCTCTCTTCTCTCTCTCTGTCCTGAGATTCACATAAAGACCTGAATAGATCTAAATTAAAAACCAGAGGGCAAGGCCATGTACTGTTGAGCATTGACTATGAGCTGCCCGCGTCTTCCCCGCAGAGTGCCGCGGCAGGTTACAGACAGCCAAATGTCAACCCCTGATGCCATTTAGTGAGGGCAATATGCAGCAAATGAGCTCTCATTAGGGGTTTGTTTATCACGTAATGAGAAAACTTTTGGTGCCGCTAACGGCCCGAGAACCTCATCCCTCTTTTGTCTGTGATTACCAATTTACTCTCTTTATCGATGGGATTTTGTTTCACTTTTTTGGAGCCCCGTCGTCTCGAATGCCTACTAGAATACCAAAATATATACTTTATTCAGTCCCTCAGGGTTTTTCCATTTAAAAAATCAACTAAAATGACTAGTTGCTAATTTTTCATGTTTTTACTGTGTAAATATACACAAAATTGGAAACTGAATTCATTATTACATTTTTGACCTCATGAACCATTGACCTCTGTAATATATATAGAGGAAACACTGAGAAAAAACTGAGAGCAACAAGAGTTTACCCCTAAAATCTGCTGTATCGTATTTGAAGATAAAACCAACTGTTTAAAACTCAAATGCTAAGAGTGTGTGTGAGAGATAAAAGGCTATGATTATGTCCACAGATGCTTATATACAATATATAGAAGTTTCGCAATTGATACAACCCATGTGGCCTAGTTTCAACAGGTTTTGTATACTGTATGTGTTTAGGTAACGTCACATGATGCAGATCACACACCAAAACGAGAAACTTGTGTTTGAACACTGGAATACTATAATCAGGATGCTCACGCTTCTTGAAAGTACTTGAGTGTATCTGAATTTCAGACATATGCATTCAAGGCCTGGAAAGTACTTAAAAACAAACATTGGTCCCTGAAAGTGCTTATGGTGTTATTTCAACAATTGTACTGTGCTACTGTCAAAAACAGAATGAATAAACAGAAATTCTTCATTTAAAAATCTTACATTTAAATAACAATGACAAATAATGCACATTTGATCAGTATTTCAGAAACTGAATTTGATTATTAACGCATTTTATTCAGGTTCTTTGAAAATGAAATTTGGTGAAACGTTAAGTACAGTAAGGACTTTTATGGCGCTACATACTGTATGCTGGGGTATGAATTACAAAGGTGTTGATTTAAAAAAATTAATGGTGTTTTAAAAAGTCCTTGAAAGTGCTTGAATCTGGTGTCCATGAATGAGTGGGAATCATGTGAATGTAAAACTATGTAGATCGAAATCCTGGATAGTCTGTTAATTGGTAGCAGTCACTTTATTAAATAGATAATGACCATAGTATTAAATATTATCAAGTATATTTCATTATTATGCATTAATATACTACTAAGATTTCTCATACTATAATGCAACAACACAAATACTAGTATCTAGTCTTTAAAATTGATAAGAAGTCATAAAATGTAGCATAAGCTATAGGAGCCATATTACTTTTCATTATATGATAATGTTTATTTGTTTATTGATTGGTTTGAGTTTCACAGTGACGTATTATGTTTTAGTTATGTGGGCATGCCTGGCACCTGCTAGAGCAAATTCACTTCAATTCATCTTTATTTCTATAGCGCTTTTACAATGTAGATTGTGTCAAAGCAGCTTAACATAGGAGATTATAGTTAATTGAAACAGTGTCAGTCCAGTTTTCAGAGTTTAAGTTCAGTTTAGTTCAGTTCAGTGTGGTCCGAACCATGCAAGCCAGTGGCAAGGAACGAAATTCACGAAATTGACGAAAGTGAAGGAAAAAATCTTGAAACCAGGCTCAGTTGGGCACGACCATTTCTCCTATGGCCAAACTTCTTGTGCACAGCTGCAGTCTAAGTGTCGGAGGCTGGAGAAATCTGGATGTCCATCATGAAGAAGCTGCAGGTGGGAGAGGTCACCAGCTGGTGTACAGGCTGGCCCTTCAGGATCAATGCAAAGACTTATCTGTCACTGGGGTCTTACAGAAATCAGTCTCATGCTCTCCACTCCTCCATGACCACCACAGCTGCTGCTCAGGATACGGCCTGGTCCAGGATTATGGAAACCTCTGGAATAATAAAAACAGACTAACATAAGCGCAGATGCCGTTCAAAGTATAATGTGTCTTGGGAAGTGTTCCCAGCTCTGGTTGCTCTAGATAATGCAGCCTAACAATCCTTTAGAGGATTTGGATTTCAAAAGCATTTGTGTTTTATGTGTATGCTAATGCAAAGAGATGTGTCTTATGAATGTGTCATCTAATCTAGTTTTAAAGCGACAGAGTGTGTCTGCTTCCTGAACTGTGCTAGGAAGGCTGTTCCAGAGTTTAGGTGCCAGATATGAGAAAGATCTACCGTCTACAGTTGATTTTGATATCCTGGGAATAATCAGTTGTCCAGAATTAATTGAGCGTAGTGGACGTGAGGGGCTATAATACACCAGGAGCTCCCTCAAATACTGGGCAGCTAAGCTAAGGTAGTCAATAAAATTGTTAGATTTATATGATATTTAAAAGGGAGCCAATGCAATGATGAAAGAACTGGAGTAATATGATCATACTTCTTTGTTCTAGAAAGCACTCTAGCAGCTGCATTTAAACTATCTGAAGTTTGTTAATTAGACCAACAGGGCAACCGCCTAGTAACGCATTACAATAGTCTAACCGAGAGGTCATGAAAGCATGAATAAGCTTTTCCGCATCAGACATTGATAGCATATGTTGAAGTTTGGCAACATTTTTAAGATGAAATAAAGAGTGTACACACTCACACAAGTGTTAGGAGGAGAGAAGAGAGTGAGGTAGTCATATTTTTTGTTGACCGCCACACCACACTTCAAATTAATAATCATGGAAACATGGAAACCTAAAATTAAATACGGCAAATACGATTTATGTACGGCATGTAAGGAATAGTCAATGGATTGCCGTCTGTTAAAGGATTTTAAATGTTGTGGAGGTGAAGAATGCTAAATGCAGTTATAGGAAGAGGTTTACATTTTTCCAAGGTTTAGATGAGTTGAAACTAGTAATGATCTTGTCTGGTATGACATGTTAGATATCCCCTCTTTGAATTAGTCACAAGCAGAGTCAGAGAGAGAGTGTGAATGAGAGAGAGATCACATGTATATTCGTGAAAATGACATGGGCATATCTAATAGCTCATAGTAGCATGAGTTAGCTACCTCTTTGCAAATATTTTTGGGCATAAAGGCTTCGGAAGCAAATTTATTCAACTGTGATCAAAACAAGATCACTGTGTCTTGTTTCTAGTCCAGAAATGATGTCAAAAGTTATGTTTTCGCTTTGAAATTAGATTATTTTGCTTACCCTATTGGCAGATTATTATAGAAAAACTTTAAAATTTTGACTTACTATTTTTGAAAACAAGACAATATTTTTTGCTTGTTTAGAAAAGGCTTCTTGATTTAGGAATTTTTAGATATTTAGTCATGAAACAAGTCAAAATCTTTTATTTTGCAGTGTACCTGTGCATTAGTGGTTTTATTGCACATCTTCCAGCCAAGTCAATCAGAATCAAGAATTTCGAAAGAACCATGGAATAAATTAATTTGGTCACCATCCTTGATGATAAATGTATACAACACTATAAACCAAAGAATATACAATTGAGAAACAATATAAAATTTATGAGAATCAATTGTTAGCCATGACAAAAATCTGAGTAAATAATGTAGGATTTTCTTCGTTTTCTTGCTGCGGAGCATTCTGGGATTCAAAATATGTGTGAATCAGCAGTTGATTTTAGCCTGAGGTATCTTAGTAATGTTACTCTCTGACTCTTTGGAACAGGTTCGCATTGAAGACGGCACCTTAAAAGATGGGAGATGCACCTTGTATGTTGACATCAGTTTTCAGGACAAAGAAAGTCAACTCTTACTAAACACAAGTTCATGCTGTTGCTATTACGTTTTGCGGTCTTACCTGCGTCTGAATGCTTTTAATGTTGCATAAAGCCTCTCTAACCACTGAGGCGCAGTCGGGTGTGAGCTCTGATGGCGTGTTTATGCGTGGATGGAAGGAGGAATCGGAGAAATCAATCTTCCACTTTGGAGTTTTAATGGGTTGATTTAAATGGAGTTTACGGCAGAACGGGAGCTAGTTGAATCACAAAGGAGCAGTTAATATGTGTGTGCGCAGAAATACCAGCTATCTTTGAAAGAGTGTTGACTTCACAAGTACCAGCCTCAGTGCAGTACCCGAGGGCAGACCGCAGCTATCTCTACAACACATGAAGCAGAAAACATGGAGTTATGTGCAATTATTATGTCCACCATACACAAATGTGAGGCTTAATTAAAATGGGGTTATATATTTATATTACAGTGTTCATGAAATGAGCTTGTTCCCTCTGTTTGATGAACAGCTTCTTACTGGCTTCATTAGTTTGAATATTAATAGTGTTGAACTACGCTTGCTGGACATGAATACGTAAAATGTCTGCATGATGCTTTGGTTATTTCTCTGCACCTAATTTACATTACATTTAGTCATTTAGCTGATGATTTTGTCTGAAGCGACTTAGAATTAAGGAGGCATTCAGCGATTCAACAAGAGACAATACTAGGGACAGGTATCGGTAAGGTTTTAAAGGTATTACTACTTTTATCGATACCACTTATTGGTTCGGACTTTAACGGTACCCTTATCGGTACTTATAGTAGTACTTTTAGTAACAGGATTAACAACTTTGCATTTGTCTGTGTGCAGTTAATGATGCACTTTTGAAATATGCTTAGCCAGATTGCTTGTGTTTCCGCTTCAAGAAAACAACTTGTTGCGTTTGTTGCAATGGGCATTGTCGTTGTCCACTCTCCGCCATCTTCACTCTATTAAGCACAAGCTTACGTGCTGTGTGTGTGCGTTTAGCATGAGCGAGCTCTGTGTACAGGCTGATTTATACTTCCGCCTGGGTCTGCAGCTCGAGCCTCCTGTGAGAACTGTGAAGGCTTTTATTGGTGACATCCTCGCCATTGTATTGGGTGGAACAAGACTAACATTTCTCATGTGAAATTGCCAACAGTATAAATGAATATCAAATATTGCAAATGAGAAAAGTTTGGTCAGTTAAATTTTGCTACTGTAGGTAGTGCTTATTTAGCAATAATTCTCCAGTACAGATAGCAGAATTGTTAATGTCACAGCTTATCGATACTTCGGTCTTTTATAATTTAGCACCAGTAGCGATAAAGTATAAATTTTTAGTGCCCATCCCTTGGCAAGACACACAAGAAGTGCTAATTATACAAATATATTATTGGTACACAGAGAATTATGTGCTAGAGTAAAGATTGTGGAGTTTTTTATATATTTATAGAGAGAGAGAGAGAGAGGAGTGTTTCTATGGGTGGTTTGTCAAGCCCACTCACCTGTGTGAGGCACATTTCATAAATGCACAATGTATTGATAGATATGGAGTGATTTTAAGAAAATGTCTGGTGCATGTGCAAAATGGAGCAAGTATCTTTTAAAGTGTGAGAGACTTGAAAGAGTGTGTTTTCTGCAGGTGGTTTGTCAAGCCCACTCACCTGTGTGAGGCACACTCAGAATTGCATCATGTTTAGAGGTTGGCATGGTTGCTTTTGGTAATTTTGTTCTGTGGTTTTACTGTTGTATTAGTATTGCATGTGATATTTTTTAGGATATTGCATATAAAATGTCAACAATGCACATACCTGTACCTATGCGCTCAACTGAATCTGATTTTTTAAAATCCGATTAAAGGTTAAATTATGATGGAAATGTATTGACCTCAATACATTCTTCAACACACATCAAAACAAAGATAAGAGTCATGTGTTTTTTGCCTCAGCAGGGGATATTATTGGCTAACTGCAAAAAAACAGTTTACCAATCTCAATCAATGTGGTGCATACACTATCCTGTATATTATTCAGTCACAAGATCAAAAACAACAATGTGACAGACAAGATTGTGAACGTATTCATTGACAGTCAAGTTGATTTGAAGTACCGCGTTATTAGTTTTAGCAGTTGTTGTCTGAGAGTAGCATACCTTTTGAAATGTTGCGACTGACCATACCAATCAAGTATTCCAGACAGCCGTGTAATAAATATTTGTACCGTATTCAAATTCAAAATGTTCAAATTGCAATAATGATTCAATTTCGATTAATCATTCAGCTCTTTTTTTTTTTTTTTTACAAGATGAAGCATAATAGTTGTATTATTATCTAGGAGGCAATTATTAGCAACACTGTTTTTTTAAAGTCGAAACATACCTCGTTCCCTCCGATTTCTGGTACTATTTCAAGCATAGAATTTTTGTAAATGTGGTTGTTTAGCAATTTGCCTAAATTTAGCAGACTTGTGTTTGTAGTTTTAAAAATGTGCTTAGAATTAAGAAACACCCAAATATGTTGTCGGTCAGTTTGGCCCCTTGTTCCTCAGAAAATGAAAATATCTAGTTTCGCCTTTGGGTAAATTCAATAACTTCTCTACAAATGGAATAAATGCAAAATATATATTTCATCTACACTCCTCTCTTGTCTTTTAAAAATGACTGGATGAATAAAAGTAAAAGAAGTGGCAAAAAAAAAAAAAAACTCTAAGGGGAAGCAGGGTGGTTCACGCTTGTTACGTTTGTTATGCTGCTAAATTAAAAAGCGGCAACTATCAGCTCCTAATGTTTTGTCTCGTTCCACTTCAGGTGGTTCAAACAGCCGAAACTAAATGGATTCGCTGTCTGTGTGAATAACTGCAAGCAGACAAACTCTTAATTTGTTGTGCGGGCTCTTAGGGGGCATGTGGCTGATTGGCTTACCGCTTAAACTTCTCAGCTAATGCAGCTTTAAACTTGTGTTCTCGAGTGAGATTCTTCATTTCATCAAGTGCTAAAGTGGCAGAACACAAAATATTTTCTTCCACTGTGCCAAGTTAACTTCAGCACCAGCTTACAGACAGGTTTGAGAAATAAATGCCTGTTTGCATCATTTCTAATACTGAAAAGTATTGTAGAAACTAATTATTTTCAAACAGGTTTCTCACAGTATTTACAACTAACGTACAAATGATTTGAATTTTAATAAAAAATGAATTAATTTTAGGGTAGAAAAAAATGTGTTTGGTAGCACATTAATTCTCGCTATTAACTGCCTATTATTAAGATATTAAGTGTTTATTAGGAGTAATAAAGCATGATCATATTTTACATCTCTAATTCGACCCAAAACCTAAATCCAACTTCTATCTTACTAATTATTTTTAAGTAGCTAATTAGTCATTTTTAAGCTAACAGTCCTAGTTTATGGTTTGTTAATAGTGTGAATTGTGACAAAATAAAGTGTTATCCTGCTTTCAACTCTTAAGTCTTATGCTATATATGTTAGTCACTTCTTTATGGTTGGCTTACCGCTCAAATTATTTATGTACAGTACATAATAAACCGTTCCATTACAAACAAGGTGCAAATTGCATGGATGTTCAAATGATTGAGTGTGGGCAGTTGCATACATTAAACTCATCAAATCTCGTGTTTTGCATAAAACCTTGCATAATTCTAAACATATCTTGAACAACACGACATCTCAGGAACCGAAACCATGATATATAACTGTGTATATATAACTGACATTAACAAAGGTTAATAGATTTTATTTTAAAGAGATTCAAAAAAGTTCAGGCTCATACACATCGGGGCTATTTTTTGCTAAGGCTTATTGTCAGGAGTTTTTCACCATTCACATCCAAGCAATTGTCAATGTAAAATCACTCCCTGACATTAGATAGCGCTTAATGAAAAACAGAAATACCCAGATGTCCAAATGGCACTACATAAACTTATGCTTCAGACATTTGCTGGTTGAACAGAAAAAAAGTAGCCACACTTATGCTTTTTTCCTCGTGTATTTATATCCTTGTTCATAAACTTGTATACCTCTGTTTAAATTCCCTTCTTTTTAAAGTAAAATAACCTTCTCTCCCTTTTGAAATGGGTTTTCTTCACTTCTGGTCACATGGAAAGCCTTTAGGGCAGGGCTATCACTGCGTGTTTTGTTTTTCCTATGCCTTCATTCATTCGTCAATCGTTTTTTATTTTGTTAGCAACACTCATCTTCCAACAGTTCAGTCAGTTCTCAAAGGAGGAAATCATGCACCACCCTACATGTTTTGTTGTTGTTGTTTTTTTTCTAATTTCACAACAGTTTCAAAACTAATGTACATCATGATAGAGGAAACTTCCATTTACTGCAGGTTTAACCTTCTCCACTACAGCACAAAAACTCAGGGCAAAGAAAAAAGTTGCATTTTAAATGAAGTGAAATAAAACTCACCATTGAATCCTAGTGCAATTGATCTGCAATTCCTGTGTTCTCTGCTAGACCAGTTTGTGCTTGACCTCCACCAAGTCATGTTTGTTTTACTGTAAATTCAGCAGCTCAAGGCATGTAAACAAAAGGTCGATCTCATTGGTTGATGAGCTTTTAATGTGGCGCATCAAACCAAAAAAAAAAAAAAAACTTTTTTAAAGATTACACTATCGTTTCAGTGTACACGCTCGCATTGGTGCCCTTTGTTTAGTCACAAGGTGTTAAATGGTGATAAGTGTGAGAAAAATCATTGTTGTTCATAGTACACGTTTAAAGTTTTAACATTAAGTTACCGTAAACTTTAGCATAAAGTTTGATAAGACATATTATGACTAATTATCATAAATACCATGTAATGCAGATCCACACACTGGTATCTAAATAAATCAACTACAAAGATGTTTTAGTTGTGATCTTAAGTATTAAGATAACTGGTTCAAGATGTAAACGCCATAAAAAAATACATGACCACTGAAAGCCACACAAACAATGTAACAATAACTAATGCTATTTGCTCTCTTGAAGTTCATTCCTGTTGTAGACATTTATAAGTTTGAATGTGTGCAAACGTCCTTCCTCGTTATCTCTTTCTACATTCTGAATACTGAATATGAGCTTTTTAATGTAAATACTGGCAGTTAATGAGCAGTCAGTTCCAAATTTTTGCAAGAACAAGAAAAAAAATCCTGCTTTGTGTCGTCTGCCTGCTGCTGCTGCTCTGTAGCGCAAATGTCAAGCACTTTTTCAATTAACGTCCCATTTTACATGCATATTGGATTGAAACAGTTCACAGCGAGCTGTAATTGGGTGTGATTTGCTATCTAATTGTTTGTGGATTGAAAGTTTTCACTTTGTTTGGGGCCTGGTTTGACTTGAAATTAACTCAAAGCGACAATGTCATATTTTGATCCCTCCTGGGGGCTTCTGTAAGTTCATTATTAGTTTTGTTTTATTTTTCCTTTGTCTGTCAGTTTTTTTATAGACTGCAAGATTACAGTTAGTCAGAGGTGAATTTGCATGCAATTTCAAGAAAGCCATCTCTGGAGATTTATAGCAGCGCAGATATTTTCCTTGCCATCTCGTTATTGAGTTATAGTGTTGACTCTATTAGGACGGTTGCATTGAAGGATTAGGCGAAATGAACTGGTCCTGATTAATCGAGAACCTGGCACATTTATCAGAGAACTTGTAATTTTGTCCACACCAGAGCTTCTAGAGGAGAACCCGCCGGTAATGATTAATCGTCATACGTGCAGGTCTCGAATGAAGAGCAACCCTCCTGCCTGTAAATGTGCTTTAATACAGTTTAATGATAGAGTGTCACTGTTGTTGCAGGAAGCTCGCTCAACGAGAGGCAGCGACGATTTATCCCAAAAGAGACAGGGAAAAGCATGGAGGACTTAATATCCTGGAAGTAATTACAGCTCCGCTCCTTTCCCCTGCACCCAAATGCTGAACACCTCGACATATATCGCTGCTTCTCGTAGAGGCCTTGATAAACAAAGCTGTTTATAAAGTTCCTTGCAATCAATCACCGCCTCTCTACCAGTTAGTCTCACGAGTGTTTAAAAGCGGAGGATCAAACGCTCGGAATCTGCAGAGCTGCGACTTTGCCGTTTGATGGAGTGACTGTGTCGCTGCGCTTGAGCCCCTGATCGATTCCTACAAATTCAGGAGGGCTCAGCGAGAAGATGAGGGGCTAAAAGTCTCCGTTCAGCATAATCCTCGATGGCAAACATCCCTTCGCCAGCATCGTGAATATAGCAATCAGTCTGTGCTGAAGCTGTTTGTCAGGGACGGTCATTAGCGAAATGTCGTCCTGGTCCAGGGTTACAGGTCCAAATGTCTACATTAACACTGTGTTCCTTTGTCTTGCGATTATCTACACTGCACCCAAATATTCATCTAAATAGGACATACAGACTAGAAACATGCCAGATCATTTGCCAGTTCTGTAAGATAATGGTTCTTGAGGAAATTTCTTGAAATAAAAAAAATGTCATTTAGTATTAATTTAAGTATTATATTATAGCACAAAATTCCCAATTTTGTGTAATTATCACAAAACTAGCTTGTTAGTAGCTTTTTAAACTATTGACCATATTATGTAATGCGGAAGTGTGCTAGTTTTTGCGATTATTTTAGAACTTCTGATTCAGTTGCCTGTGGGAGAAATGACTATGAATAATAAACGGCAGAAAACAGTCAAACCACTTACTCTACAAACAAGTGTGTTCATGACTATACATAAAAAGAAGAAGAATATAATAAGAAAATTTAAGTTTGCAACATGGAGCAGCATAATGAGCTGTTTTTAACGTTGAAAATTAATGGAAGTGAATGAGACCGAAAGTGTCGAGACAAAAAGATTCCAGTGGTTGCGCCCACTCGTACATGAAGAATAAGGTCAATATGGTTTCGTATTTTGTCTAAAATAAGTCTTAAAACTAGAGTTTCTAAACATTCCTCTTAATTTAGGAATTGTCATTCTGTCTTAAAATAAGCCATGGCATTTCAGCTTAAACGACGTATATCTGATATTGCGTATATATTGTACACAATTCTTAATTCAAATTACAAATTGACAGTAGTTACAATGCAATATTATTACTTGTTGCGTCTCAAAATATACTGAAGCGTAGCCCATGTCCACACTTACATGGGTATGTTTATAAACTTTTTTTTCCCCAGTTTTCCCTGACTTAATAAAAAAAAACTGTCCACATGAAAACGCAAAAATGCACTGTGATGAATGTTAATGGCATGCCGAACCAACAGGTGGCGAAAAAAACATTTTGTGCTGGGTTCAAATTAAACATGAATTTAAGTATTTGCATGAATAAATTGCTTGAAAATGTGAGAACAATGCCATCCCATGGTGCAAACGACACTTAATGTGCGACGTGTTTTCTGCAAATGCGTGGAATTAGTCTCGAACATGTCTTCCGCTTTTGCTAAGAACCCAGCCATGTTGGCAAATCAGAAAGGGGAAAATCTCATGAGGCAAAAATCCAGATTTAGTGGCCACACAACGACACTGTAACCGGAGTTTTGGAAAATCCTCACCATGGCCGGTACTGTTTATTGTTTTTGCATAGACGAACAGCCAAAATGTGTTAAAAAAAAACTGCAGTATTGAAAATACTGGTGTTTGTGTGGACAGGGCCTTACTAGGGTTGTCACGATACTGGAATTCGGTACCAATCGATACTGAAATGTAAAAAATTTACTGCAAATTTACCGCTGTTTACTGGAGCGCTTTAAAGTCGCTATTCATCAGCGGATCGCTGTGTCAGCTTATAGACAAACCAGCTGATCAACGTGACTTTGAAACCGTCCCATGTCCCTGTATCTGTGTTTACACTCAGTAAACAGCTGTGAGTTTGGTGAACGGATGACTTTCGCGGCTAATCACAGTCATTTCTGTTGAGCATGTGAACACAGTAGCAAATGCGATGTTTAAGAATGTGCTCAACAACTCTCAAATGTTAGCGGGAAATGGACGTTTTTAAAATTTCAGTATCGATTGGTTCTGAATTCCAGTACTTTGACAACACTAGGTCTTACTACAACAACATATAACATAATGTATGTTTTGCTCACTAAAGAACAAGTATAAGTGTTGTTAAGCTTTTTCAATTTTTTTTATTTAAGTTACTACAGCTAAAATAAAAATAAATGTGATGATTATTGAGCCTTTTTAATAGGCAAACTTAAAACAATTTATTACGGCTAAAAATAAAGTCTTAAAAAAATGCAAGGCTGGTCATAAATGATTGCAGGTAAAATACCTAAAGAAAAAGGATAAATAATCATAAAACAATCTGATCTGGCATAGTATTTAATTCTTAAAATAAGATTGTAACTTTTGACTAGATTAGTTTTTTGCTGTGTGTTTGGCTTGAGCACTGCTAGGTTACAGTCCTACAAGATTCTTCTTGTCAGTCAGCAAACACATTTCAATCACAGCCAAAGATAAGACACAACAGAAGAGAACAGTCAAAAATGGCTAGGGGAGCATCAAGATAAGCGGTGCAATTGAAGAAAATCCTCCTTAAGTCAAAGTCATTATCTTTCTTAAGTTGCTTTTGCTTTTTTACACATTCCTTCACCGTTTTCTTTAGCCGTAGAAGCTGTTTTCTAGCATTACTGTACACATTCTTGTCACTTTTTGATCCTGTAAGGCGCAATTTACGTAATGAGATTTTGTTTAAGAAAATCGTAGCAATTTTAGTGACTTTAAAATGGATGTTTATTACTATTCCTATACAAAGTTGTTGTCGTTACTACTATTACTGTTAATGATGTAGTATTGGTGTATTATTAGCATTAGTAGTAGTATCATATACAGTGCATCCGGAAAGTATTCATAGAGCTTCACTTTTTCAAAAAAAAATTTTGTTACAGCCTTATTCCAAAATAGATTAAATTCATTTATTTCTTCAAAATTTTACACACAATACCCCATAATGACAATGTGAAAAATGTGATTTTTTTAAATTGTTGCAAATTTATAAAAATAAAAAAAAAATCACATGTACATAAGTATTCACAGCCTTTGCTCAATATTTTGTTGATGCAACTGTGGCAGCAATTACAGCCTCAACTCTTTTTAAATATGATGCCACAAGCTTGGGACACCTGTCTTTGTGAATTTTTTGCCTATTCCTCTTTGCAGTACCTCTCAAGCTCTATTAGGTTGGATGGGAAGCGATGGTGTACAGCCATTTTCAGATCTCTCCAGAGATGTTCAATAGGATTTAGGTCTGGGCTCTGGCTGGGCCACTCAAGGACATTCATCGAGTTGTTGTGAAGCCACTCCATTGATATTTTGCGGTGTGCTTTGGGTCATTGTCCTGCTGGAAAATTAACTGTCGCCCCAGTCTGAGGTCAAGAGCACTGTAAAGCAGGTTTTCATTCAGGATGTCTCTGTAAATTGCTACATTCCTCTTTTCCTCTATCCTGACTAGTCTTTCAGTTCCTGCTGCTGAAAAACATTCCCACAGCATGACGCTGCCACCCCCATGCTTCACTGTAGGGATGATATTAGCCTGGTCATGAAATGTAACTCCTGGCATTCACTCCAAAGAGTTCAATTTTAGTCTCATCAGACCAGATAATTTTGTTTCTTATGGTCTGAGAGACCTTCAGATGCCTTTTGGCAAATTCCAGGCAGGCTGCTATGTGCCCTTTACTAAGAAGAGGCTTCCGTCTGGCCACTCTACCATACAAGCCTATTTGGTGGATTACTGCACAGATGGTTGTCCTTCTGTAAGGTTTTCCTCTCTCCACAGAAGAACACTGGAGCTCAGACAGAGTGGCCATCGGGTTATTGATCACCTCTCTGACTAAGGCCCTTCTCCCCCAATCACTCAGCTTAGATGGCCGGCCAGCTCTAGGAAGAGTCCTGGTGGTTCCAAACATCTTCTACTTACGGATGATGGAGGCCACTGTGCTCATTGTAACTTTCAGAGCAGCAGAACATTTTCTGTAACCTTCCCCAGCCTTGTGCCTCGAGACAATCCTGTCTCTGAGGTCTACAGACAATTCCTTTGTCTTCATGCTTGGTTTGTGCTTTGACATGCACTGTCAACCCTGGGACCTTATATAGACAGGTGTATGCCTTTTCAAATCATGTCCAATCAACTGAATGAACTCCAATTAAGCTGCTGAAACATCTCAAGAATGATCAGTGGAAACAGAATGTCCCTGAGCTCAATTTAGAGCTTCACAGCAAAGGCTGTGAATACTTATGTACATGTGATTTTTCTGCTTTTTTATTTGTAATACATTTGCAACAGTTTCAAAAAATATTTTTTCACATTGTCATTATGGGGTATTGTGTGTAGAATTTTGAGGAAATAAATAAATTGAATCTATTTTTGAATAAGGCTGTAACATGAAGAAATTGGAAAAAGTGAAGCGCTATGAATACTTTTCAGATGCACTGTAGGCCCAATAAATGTGACATTTTAATGATGCTATGTAGGATAAATAAATTCTAACATCATTAAACACACAAACACAGCAAAAAGTATACTAAGAGCCTATTATTGAATTTTCATTTAAATACATGAAGCGCAGAGATACAAACGTTTGAAGTTATATGGATTTAAGCATCATCTAAAAGCAGAATAAATAAGTTTGTCATTGATTCATGGTTTGTTTGGATTGGTCCAAGATCCAGCTATTTGAAAATCATGAATCTAAATGTTAAGAAAAATCACATTTGAAGTTATTTGTTATTATTTGTTTACTCAAGTCCAAGAGGGGTCACATATAAACCACATAAAATGTGAAATGCCACAAATTACAAATTGCATAATAAGACCTTCATTTATTCATTCATTTTCATTTCGGTTTAGTCCCTTTATTTATCTGTGGTCACCACAGCGGAATGAACCGCCAACTTATCCAGCATATGTTTTATGCAGTGGATGCCCTTCCAGCTGCAACCCATCACTGGGAAACATCCACACACACTCATTCACACACATACACTACGGACAATTTAGCTTACCCAATTCACCTATACCGCATGTCTTTGGAATTGTGGGGGAGACCGGAGCACCCACGCGAAAACGGGGAGAACATGCAAACTCCACACAGAAATGCCAACTGACCCAGCCGAGGCTCGAACAAGCGACCTTCTTGCTGTGAGGCGATTGTGCTACCCACTGCGCCACCGCGTTGCCCATAATAAGACCTTATTTAAAATAATTAAATATAATCACTGTTTTAATGAATTTAGTCTAGCTTGTCCTTGATTGATACTATAAGTGATTATAATAAAAAATAGGTACAAAGAAGTTGATTAGCTTTGAAAAAATGCATTAATAGATAGATCAATAGGTCACTGCATATACTCAGAGCGTTAAACTCTGAGCAGATTTGTTAAGTGCCATTTATTATAGGCCAATTTTATTTTTTTTATATTTAATAATTCACTAGGCTTATAATATTACATAACTTTAAGTAATTTATGTTTTATTTGTATGATGCCTTTTTATTTTCAGGGTTGCTATACAAAATTGTTACTACTACTACTAGTGCTACTACTACTAGTAATGGTAAAGTATTAGTGTATTATTAGCATTAGTACATTAACAACTCACTGAATTCAGTATTACTTCTGCTAAGCGGACCGTCTGCCAATTACACATTTGTAAAGCCAGTTACACTAGCCTGATCTCATGAGGAAATGTAACTATTTTTTGTTTAGTGGCTAATTTGTATAAATTCAGTCGAGTTCAGTCGTATGAAAATGTACCATTTTTGGAAAAGGAGACATGGCACCAAACCAAACCCCACCCCATTGGGGGATGAGCAAATCATTTTTAATTTTTCAATCAATTTTTGATTCAGTGACTAATTCTGTACAATCTCATTCATTTCATTCAGTTACGAATTGTTGTGAGAAAGCGTTGGTGGACGTGCCACGTCTTTAAAATCCTAAACATTGTTTTCTATGGGTGTACGCACACTGGTGGCACCATTTCATCCAGCAACTAATAGAAAACAGTGATTAGCATTTAGCATTTAAACTGTTTAGCATGTGACACAGCATCTTGTCCAGTGTGTATCAGTACCAATTGCATTTAAAGGATGCAAACATAAAGCTTAGTATTTCACACTTACATCATTATTACAAGATTCCACCGACAAGCAATTTGTCTGTCTGCACCAAACACAGCGTGAAACAACAGAAACGTTTAAATACTATATCAATTTATTTAAATATCAGTCACTGCACTCCTAACAGAATGGTAAACGGGTTATAATCCATTTAATACAAATTTAGCAATATTGAAAGTACATAAAATTAGCACTGATGTTGCATTGAGTCACTAACTTTCATTTTCAAACTGTTTGCTAGTTATTTTTAAAATCCGAGGTTAACGAACTGCTGCTGCTTTCAGTAGTTTGGCAATAAATGTCATGTAAAATGGTGTTCAAACTCAAATTGGAAACATTTAACGCTGAAAAAAGCACATATTCTGTACCTGGGGTGATCATTTTCTTTGCAGTTTGTGTTAATATCCTGTTGAATACCCCTGCTGTACAGTATAAAACTGGTGTCCAGTTTATTGCTGTTAAACATTTTGTAATTTATGCATAAGAGACAACTTGGAAGTTGTGTTAGTGTTAGCTTTGGAAGTTCCAGGCTAGTAATGCAAAGGGATTATTCGTGAACCTGGAAATTGCTAGGATCCACCATTATCACCGAACCCCAGAGCAAGGCTCTTAACCCCAGGGTACTCCAGAGGAACTGTTCCTGTTGGAAATGCTATGCAAGTCACTTCGCAAGAGGCTTTATTTCCAAATAAATATTCTGTTCTATTTTGAAAGCAAATCCATGAGTACTACCCAGCTCTTTTTTGCAATGTAGCAGCACCAAGCAGATTCTTAATGCATCTAGCAAAGAGTTTTCATTTTTTACGAACAACTTAAACTTTAAAAACTTCTTCAGGGAAAGCTTCTCTTAAAGTCAAAATGAACTTAATCTCTGGTCTTATGAGTTATTGATCATTTCACAGGAATGATAACTTACTCTACTTCTGAAACAACTTAAATAGGGATGGATAAATACAGAAAGTGTCATTTTTTTATGTTGAAACCAATTGCTAGTATAAGTTCAGTCATTTCGGGGATGGGCAGTATTTATGACATGTATGACGTCATAAAAATGCAGCCTCTGATTGGTGATCTCAGTTATTTGCCTAGACTTGAGATCAGAACAGAAAATTGAGTAATATTAAAGAAGGTGGTCAATGTTTGGAGTATGGGGGAAATTATGCATCACATTAAAAAAAAAAGTAAATCATTAAAAATAGTGTAGTATAGTATAGTGAAAATAGTATAATGAGTAATACTGCAGGTGCACTGTATAGTTAATGAAGAGAACAGATGTCTGCCTAAAGATGTAAAAGTGGCACAATATTAAATACAATTTTTAATAATAATCCAGTATATATAGACTGATCAAAAACTCCCAACTCTGGTAATGTGGCAGCAGCAGGATGTAAATGTAGAGTTTATTTGCAGAAAGAGTCAACTGCACGTTTTAGAGATATCATGTTTTATGTTGTGTATTGCAAAAAAAAAAAGAGATTTATTAAAAGAAAAATAAATGATGTGTACAACAAATTGAAATAACCTCTTAATTTATCACCCTTTTAAAACATAAGACTGTTGAAACTATATTCTCATTATTACTCATTATCTGCATTAAATGGATTTTTACAGTGATTAAAGAGATCATCTTTAAGACAGGACTTTCTGTATGAAATTTATACAAAATCTATACTAAAATCAAAGAGAAACACAATGTATTTTT
>CAIGQW010055277.1:916989-930854 GCA_903798125.1 Danio choprae | reverse complement strand
GCTGGGTCAGTTGGCGTTTCTGTGTGTAGTTTGCATGTTCTTCCCGTGTTGGCGTGGGTTTCCTCCAGGTGCTCCGGTTTACCCCAAAAGTCCAAAGACATGCGCTATAGGTGAATTGGGTAGTGTATGAGTGTGAGTGGTGTGTATGGATGTTTCCCAGAGATGGGTTGCAGCTGGAAGGGCATCCACTGCGTAAAACATATGCTGGATAAGTTGGCGGTTCATTCCGTTGTGGCGACCCCTGATTAATAAAGGGACTAAGCCGAAATGAAAATGAATGAATATATATATATATATATATATATATATATATATATATATATATATATGAGGGTAGGAGGGAACAAGTGAAGGAACGGGCAAAGAAAAAGGAAAGGAATGAAGGAAGGAGGGAACAAACAAACGAATGAAGGAATGAACAAAGAAACAAACGAAGGAACAAATGAATAAAGGAACAAAAGAGAGAAGGAACAAAGGAATGAAGTAACAAAGGAAAAAAATAAAGGAATGAAGAAATGAGCGAACAAAGGAATGAATGAACAAAGGAGCGAACAAACGAACGAAGGAAGGAAGGAATGAAGGAAGGAAGGAATTGAGTAACAAATAAAGAAAAAAAGGAATGAATAAAGAAACGAACAAATGAAGGAAGGAACAAAGGCAAGAATGAAGGAATGAATGAAAGAACAAAGGAAGGAAAGAACGAAGGCAAGAATGAACAAAGAAACAAACGAAGGAACAAATGAATGAAGAAACAAAAGAGAGAAGGAACAAAGGAATTAAGTAACAGGAAAAAAGGAACAAACGAAGAAACGAGCGAACAAGGGAATAAATGGACAAAGGAGCGAACAAACGAAGGAAGGAAGAAAGGAAGGAAAAAAGACAGAAGGAAGGAACGAAAGAACAAACGAAAGAAGGAACAAACTAAGGAAGGAAGGAAAGAATGAAGGCAAGAATGATGAAAGGAATGAACGAAGGAACAAACGGATAAAGGATGGAATGAACAAACTAAGGAAGGAACGAAGGCAAGAATGAAGGAACAAAGGAAAGAAAGAACACATGAAGGAAGAAACGAATGAAGGCAGGAATGAACGAAGGAACAAACGGAGCAAGGAATGAGCAAACTAACGAAGGAAGGAACAAAGGAACAAACAAAGAAACCAATGAATGAAGAAACAAAAGAATAAAAGAAGGAAGAAACAAATGAATGAAGTAAAGGAGCAAAGAAACAAACAAAGGAAATAAGGATGGAACGAATGCATTTACTTGTGTTATCTTTGACTAATATTTAACTTTGCTTAATGATCTGAGACATTAAAGTGTGACAAACATGCAAAAAAATAAGAAGTCAGTCAGAGTAACACTGTGTGAGTGTGTGTGTGTGTGTGTGTGTGTGTGTGTGTGTGCGCTAATAAAACATTTTCTCTTTTTTCCGCTCCTTCACTCCCTCTCTCTGTCTTTTTCTCAAAGGGTCAGAACAATACATTGGCTGTGGCTGATATTGCCAATCCATATTCAACTAGATCTCCATTTTCTAGAAGAAATGTCAGTGCTTTCAAGGCAGCAATGTAATTGTGTTGAAGGTTACCGTGTTTTGGGGGTAAAAATAAAAAATAACCGTTCTTTATGAAAATAGCAGTGTGACCCAGCTCTCAAAAAAAGACATCTATGGGAATTCAGAAGTCATTATGACATTGTAAAGTGACAATTAGAATATTCATCAGATTTATGTTTGGTTGTTTTGTTTTAATGTGTGGTCATAGTTTATTTTAATGGACAATTCTTGCTATTAACAAACCATTAACTAAGATTTTTTGCTCAATAAACGACTAATTACTGTAAAAGGTTTTTGTTCTGTTAAAAGACATCTGGATGTAACCTTTTTGTTATTGAAAATGGTATGGTCCGAGGGCAGGGCCAAGAAAATAAGATGGCCACCATTCATTCTTGGAGTGTGTGTCGGTGTAAGTAGATTGTGTATGTGTGCCAGCGTGGTATGATAGCATGCAAATTAATAGTTCTTTGTGCACAATCCATTGTGTGCGCATATTGTATATTTAATTTTTTCTGTAAAGCATAATTATTTTTTCTACACTGTGAACAATAAACCCAGGTGCAAACGGACTTCTTTGTGTCAAGTCAACTTTCATTGTCTCCAGCCGCAAGTTGTAACAGTCATACTGTATAAGCACTATTAAAAAGCCTATATTTTAATAATAAGCCGGTGATAAGCAAGTACTTAATAGTGGGAATTTGTATTGAAACTTAAGTGTTACCAAATCTATCAGTGTGAAGGAGAATTTGTGAAATGTCAAGCATAAGATGTAGAGATTTAATATTGTAATTCATGCAATCTTTCAAATTTACTGTGGTTACTAATAAAATGTTCAGGATTTGGCAGAGACTTCTGAACATTTCCATTAATGTGGCTGTTAAACACTGTGTCAGCATTAAATGTGTTGAACAAATGTTCAAAGAAGAAGTTCAAAACTCATTCGCCCTGTTGTTAGAAATAGTGTAGACCTAGCAAAGAGTAGCTTTGCTTTAAAAAGACCAATATTTATGATAATACGAATATTTCAATTCATCATATTGTCATTGGTCAACTGAACACACAAAAAAATATATATATATATATTTTTTTTTATCATCATTATTATTATTATTTTTTGTCATGTCTATCAAGTAAATTCTTTTTTTAATGGTTCTATAGTGCTTTTTTTACAATGTAGATTGCAAAAAAGCTTAATAAAATAGATAAATAACAGAGAATAAAAAGTCAACAATATTTCAGATTGTGGAACATTCCAGCAAATCAGGCAGGCAGGAGGTTTGATATAGATTGCTGGTGTAGTTCTGCTTAAATTAAAACTGATTCAGTTCAGTTTAATACAAAGATCACCGTTCAGTTCAGTTCAGTTTAATTCACTTCAGTTTGTCATTGTTGAAGGACGATCTATTGAAGAAGAGCTCCACCAGCCCCAACCAAGCAAGCCGACAGTGAAAACAAACCAAAACCCCACCAACTGACGGAAATAGAGAACAAACCTTGGGAGAAGGTGCAGGTTCAAGTAGGTCACCAGGCAGAAGTTTAGACTAGCCAACGTGATCAATGCAGAGACTCTTCTGTCACTGGGGTCTTTGCAGGAATCAGTCCTGCGCTCTTGACTCATAGATGACCACAATAACCATCTGCTCTGGATACAGGACGGATCCAAGATTATGTGAACCTCGGGATAGGGAGAAACACACGGACTAACATGAGTACAGATGCTATTCAAGTGAGCTCTACCAGAAGCTAAAAGAAGTGGGAAAAATACAAATATATCCTTAACTTTTTATTTATTTATTAATTTTTTTGCCAGGGCACACCAGAGAGAGTAATTGTGTATTATGCGCAAAAAATTTGATTTGATTACAAACTAGACTACTTTTGAGCACAGAGACTCGAGCACCTAAGAGAAAAAGAATACTATACTGTAAAAAATGTCTGTGACTTCAGCGATAAATCTGAAGAAACCTGTTACCTGGATAACATTAAGTTTCCTAAATATATATATGGTGAATAACCGTAAAACTGACTTTCCCAGAATTTCCTGTTTGACACTTCACGTTATTTGTTGACATAACTATGCTTCTTTTCAGGTTTTCTTTTTCCTATTAGTGATGTACATTAGAGTTTTATGTTGATAAATAATGTTTATTCCATTACACTGGATGTGTGTTACCATGATGGTGTTTAGTAGTTGTGTGAATGACACTGAGCACCTTCTTCTATATATTAACATGTTTCTCTGCTCGTGGGAAAGTATGTTTGTGATAATCACTGGTTCATTATATGACTTTCTCATGACCATATGTTTACGGTTGTTTATGGTATGTCTGTATAACAAAAGTACAATGTGTAGATGTTCACAATATACTTCCAAACATATGTATTAACACTATAAATTAATGTTTTGTTTTGTTTTTTACCATAAATGTTACAGATTTTTTGGACTGCACCTTTTCCCACTTAAATCTTATATTAGAAATAAAGAGCCGCTTCGACCTTCCTCAGTTTCAACAGAAGTAATACATAACATTAAACCATAACACATTTGTCTTTTCATTAGAGAACAGATTTTATGTTTCAGTGAGCTATTGCTTTAAAGCCTATGCGAGTCTGACCGCAATTGTCTGAGTGGTTAGCAAGCCTTTCTCGGTTCTGTAGAAGAAGTTCACTTAGCTTTTGATTCTGACCTTCTGTCGCACCCAGGCCAAGAGCGTCAGATTACGGTTTCTAATGGCTGTTGCTATTGAGTCTGCGAGATCAAATACATATATAGCTTCTGAAGGTTGTTTTCGCAGAGATGATTGAGCAGGACGGACTCGCAGAGACAAATGCTGACATTCCAGCTCTGAATCAATTTCAACATACCCTGCCCATCTGTCCTTGGACCGTGTGTGTCCTCTATCAGCTCTGGTCATATATCTGTTACTCAGCAGACTGCGGCAGAATCATCCGAGCGCTGATGTCTTCTGAGATTGAGACACAAGTGTAATTGCCCTTTGTTTATGTGCACTATTATTGCATGAAAAACATGTGCAGTCCTACTATATGTTATATGTGGGAATAGTCAACAATATATTGCGTTACAACATCTAGGCATTAAGCCATAACAGAAATAAATTGGGAAAGTAATAATGTCTCTTAAGTCCTCAAGTACAAAGGATTTTTAATGGTATAGAGACTTTTATTGAAACAAATTTGTTCCTTGATTGTTAATCCCTTAGCACATATCATCAATACTTTTTTAATAGACCAAGGCAGATTCCCTACCTCATGGAAGCCAGCAGTGATAAATAATGTCTATATTCAAAAGAAGCAACCCCAGCTTAACTTGCAATTATTGACCTTATTCTGAAATGTGGACGTGTGATCATTTCTGTGATTGTTTTAGAACTTCCGATTCAGTTGCCTATGGGGGAAATGACTAGGAATAATAAATGGTAGAAAACAATCAAACTACTTACTCTACAAGCAAGTGTGTTCATGACTATACATAAAAAGATGAAGAATATAATGAGAAAATATCAGTTTGCAACATGAAGCAGCATAACGAGCTGTTTTTAATGTCTAAAAATCAGTGGAAGTGAATGAGACTGGAAGTCTTGAGCCAAAAGATTCCAATAGCTGCACCCGCTCGTATGTTAAGAATAAGGTCCATAGGCCTATTAGTATCCTACCTATGATGTCAAAGTTTTTTGAAAGACTAGTGGTTAAACAAATTGTCGAACATTTAAATAATAGTTGTTAACGATTACATCCAAGTCTATTCGGTTTTAGGTTAAATCATTCAACAGAATCAGCTACTAGTTATTTTACAGAAAGCATTTGAAACAGTAAATCATGAGATTCTGATTTACTTGTAAATTATTATTTTTTTAAAATTCTACAAAGTTCTTAAATCGAATTGAATCTTATCTTTCTACCCGTTCCCAAGTTGTAAAGATTGATAATCATATATCTAAGGCAATGAGCTTTTCTACAGGTGTTCCACAAGGGTCAATATTGGGGCCAATACTCTTCAGCATGTACGTTAATGATTTAGCTACGGTGTGTCACCAGTGTTTTCACGCATGGTAAAAATGTTGAAGCGGTTACAAAGAAGTTGAATGATGGTTTAACAAAAACAATAGCATGGCTGAATCAGTGTTACCTCAAATTATATGTGTAGTTTTAGGATGCACAAATGAACATCGTAGTCTCCACCTTTTTTGGAGACACTTCATTGGACATTTTCAGTTTTTCACACAGGTAATGCACAGTTATTGGAAGCTCCGCCCTCTTCTGAAAAGAGTACAATCATTTGATCATTTGACAATTCATTTGAATTTAAAGTGACAGTCACCAAAACGGCACAATTTGGATCAAAGCCTAAAAGCGGCAGTTTCAAAGAGTTGTAAAACATTATTTGTGGGGCATTTTGAGCTGAAACTTCACATACACACTCTAGGGACATCAGAGACTTATTTTTATCTTGTGAAAGGTGGCATAACAGGTCCCCTTTAAGTAAAGATCATGTTCCATGAAGATCTCTTGTGAATTTCCTACTGTAAACACATCTAAACTTAACTTTTGATTAGTAATTTGCATTGCTAAGAATGTAATTTTGACAACTTGAGGTAATTTTCTGAATCTCTTTTTTAACCATCAGATTCTACATTTTCATTTTGTTTATCAGCCAAATATTGCCCTTTATCCTAACAAACACGGTGGCTCAGTGGTTAGCACTGTTGCCTCACAGCAAAAAGGTCGCTAGTTCAAGTCCTGGCTGGGTCAGTTGGCGTTTCAGTGTGGAGTTTGCATGTTCTCCCCGTGTTTGCATAGGTTTCCTTCAGGTGCTCCGGTTTCCCCCACAGTACAAAGACATGTGGTACAGGTGAATTGAATATACTATAATTGTCCGTAGTGTATGTGTGTGCAAGTGAGAGTGTATGGGTGTTTCCCAGTACTGGGTTGCAGCTGGAAGGGCATCTGCTGTGTAAAACATATGCTGTATAAGTTGGCGGTTCATTCCGCTGTGGTGACCCCTGATGAATAAAGCGACTAAGTATATATATATATATACTGTATAAATATCTAATTTTGTGGTCCATGGTTGCTTATCACAATTATTTCTGTTCATATTTAAATTTGTAATATGAATAATAGCTTGAATAAGTGTAAGTAAAACATATAAAATGACAATAAAACATAAAATTTTCATTTAATAAAATCATAAATGTATGCTGCCAATAAAATCATGAATGAACAGTATGCTGCCTTACCGTTTCCACATAAAATAACACCCAGGAATGACTTTTCTTCATTGACTGCCATTTGTTTATCTTTTACAAGGTTGGTACTATGTGAAAATGTGTGTGGTATGAAAAGATAGAATCCAGCAAACACCTCATTGAGGATGCAAACCACAAACAGGCAACCAGATTCTAAACTGCATGTCAAGTGTATTCCCACAGAAAAAAAACAACAAAAACGTTAGAAAGAAAATGCTTAATATGCTTGATGCATGGAGACATTCATTTTGAGCTCATCTGCTTGCTTCTTTATAGTATGCCTCCTTATAGCATGCATAATTAATAGGTTGCATAGTGATTTTTTTTCATAAATATATAGCTTTAAAGCGAACTTCAAGCTAACTTTTCATGTTAAACTTCTGTTTTCAGTCATTGAAGTAGAATGTACATGCCCCAAACTTGAGAAAGTCAAAATGATTCATAAGAAGTGATCTAAATATTTCTCGCATCAAACATTTTGATGGAATTTGATGGGTTTTCTATCCACATTCAAGATAAAAACAGTATGCAATGTTTTGCTACTGTTTCCAGGTTGAATGCGATGATGGTGTGCAACAGAGTTCGAGATACGTTTTTTCTAGTTTGGTGGTTGTGTCAAAAATGTCAATGCAATCAGCAGCATTTGTATATAAAACATGCACTATTAAAGAGACAGCTTGCACAATTGGTACAAAAGCAAGTATATTGTTGCACAGTTTTTGAGGCAAAATAATTCAAATAATAAAAAAATGTAGAGATGTAGAACCTTTTTAGACTTTAGTCTGTTTAAATATTATGCAGTAATTGCAATGTCTTATGGTCCATATCCTTGCCTTAGGCAGGTGACACTGATTGATTACCAAAAACAGATATTTATATATTTTGCTATTTTATTGACACTTTCATAAACTTTTCTATACTCATCTGATTATATAATAGCAAAATGTATAACATTGTACAAACAACAGTGATCAGTAATAACTGTAAAGACTAAAGAATACACAAAAAGTGTAATGGTCAGTATGGCGAATGAAGCCCCGCCTTCTAGTACAGGAGCCAATCATAGATCGCTATGGAATGATGATTCAACAGGGGAGGGGCTCAGTCCAGATGTGTGGTTTTAGTACAGATTCTACAGTTGTTATGAATCCTCTGGGGTCAGAAAATGCATTGGAATCTAAATGAATAATTGCTTCACAGACATAAGAAATATATGAAGCTTGAAATGTCTACTTTTAAACGAACCAACTGCACTTGAAAACAAATTTTCTCTGGTTTTGAAATGAGTATGAAACAAACGCGAGGTACAGTCTGTCCTGTCAAACACATATCACCTGACAGCAACTACTTGAACGCCCACAAAATTGTAACCAAAGAGGCCCCTGTCATTTTAGGAGGAGATTTGTCGGCAATGTCTGGATTTTTTTTTGTCCTGTCTCTGTCATTCTGTTGCACTGTAGAGGCTTATGTCACGATAACAAATTCCTCGTATGTGTGAACATACCCTGCAATAAAGCTCGTTTTGATTCTGATTCTAGTGCGCATGCGCATAAGATTGGGCAACCTGACAAAAAAGCAGATTTTGTGTGATTCAAACATTTAGAAATGAAACTTAAGAGACAATCATTGTTTCATTTAAATGGGGATTTCAATTATGAAGTTTAATCATGAGCATTTGTATTTGATGTTAAACAGAATTTGATGTTAAACAGAATTTGATGTTACCCCATTCAAACAGAATGCTCTAGAGGCATTTTAAAGATTGCTGCCGAGTGAAATGACTTGCCTTAAAGGGACTTTAGTAATAATGCTAAGCCTAAAACTCACAATAAAAATAATTATGTCATGTAGATCCTAACAGTCTCGGAGACAATCCTTCACCTGAATATTTATGTTTTCATTCTGAAGTGCGAGGCAAATGTTGCATCACAATAATTAGTATCCACTTCCCTTCACTCGATTGGGAAGTTCTGTTATTCTAGTTTGCAAGGACAATGACTGCAACATTGAGTGTATTTTGCAGTATTAAACATATGATTTCATCTGGGTCTGAACATACACCAGAAAGAACACAAAGAATTGACTTCTCAGCTGCCATGGGGTCTTCAAAGCACAACCGTTTGCATTTTTTTTATTATTATTATCCCGAGGTCTCCATAATCCTGGACCAGGCCGTATCCTGAGCAGATGCTGTGGTGGTCATGGAGGAGTGGAGAGCATGAGACAGACAAACAACAGACAAGTCTCCACATTGATCCTGTGGGCCAGCCTGGACACCCGCCAGTGACCTACTCACACATGGAGCTTCTCCACGATGGACGTCCAGCGTTCTCCAGCCTCCTGCGCCTAGACTGCAGCTCTGCACAAAAAGTTTGGCCAGAGAAGAAATGGTCATGGTTTTTTTCCCATCACTTTTGTCAGTTGGTGAAGTTTGTTCCTCGCTACTGTCGCCACTGGCTTGCTTGGTTTGGGACTTGTAGAGCTACACATTGATGGAATTGCCCCTCAGAGCTTGAAATTTAAGCATTGAAAATTATACCACACTGAACTATACTTCAACTGAAAACTGGACTGCAACATTGTAAAAGCGCTATAGAAATAAAGATTAAAAAAAGTTTGAACTGAACACAGCCTGTACTATGAGGGAGGTTGAACAAACTCAGGATAACAGGATTAGTTGGATAGAGCTGAGAAATCTAAACAAGTGCAATTATGTGTTGTTGGTACTATAACGACTTTCTGTTAACTGGCTTTTATGAACATGTGCACATGAAGGCGGGACATCATTAGCAAACAGCCAATCACACACCTTGAAACATGTGACTGACTTCTTACGAGAGACAGCGTAATTCAAAGCCAAAGATAAAAAGATTTTTAAAATTCAGAGAATTTAAAAACATTTATACAGCCAGTTGAAAAGAGCTGTCAAAAATTGCTTTATTAATGCAAGGGAAGTTAATTTGCATAGTTCATACAGATATACAGAGTCTCAAAAATCAAAGCTTATATACAGTAGAGTCTTTCTATCTCTTCATTTATTCATTCATTTTCCTTCAGCTTAGTCCTTTTGTTAGTCAAGGGTCGCCACAGCGGAATGAACCGCCAAATTATCGTGCATATGTTTTACCTTCCAGCTGCAAAACAGTACTGGGAAACATCCATACACTACGGCCAATTTAGTTTAATCAATTCACCTATAGCGCAAGTCTTTGGACTGTGGGGGAAACCAGAGCACTCGGAGGAAACCCAGGACTCGAACCAGCGACCTTCTTGCTGTGAGGCGACAGTGCTAACCCCTGAGCCACCATGTCACCCCTTTCTATCTCTTCCTATAATATAAATTACATTTCTTGATGAATGTATATTTAATTAAACTAAAAAAGATCGTTTGTTAGACTAAAACTGTTTATGTGTAATGGATTATAGACGTAATAGTTATATAAATAATCTAAAATAATCATAACGTATTATCGTCATTAAAACAAGACAATTTTGATGTGTGTTTTACTATAATGCTAAAAGATCCTAGCGGCGTGTCTTTATTGCATCATGTGTCACTTTGCGCACAGTTGATTGGTTGAATCTCGCTTTGTGATCGTTAAACCGTAACAAAACCTGTCCCGGAGCAGGTTAGCCACGTAGCCATGGCGACAAAGAGTGATTAATGTTGACATTTCTGCCTTCATGGTATCCAAAACCCAGGATTGGTGCAGACTGAACTGAAACTTATTTGGCTAGCCAGCCAATCTGGCTTCAGGGTACAAGCCCCGTTTCTCTAGTGCTAGTCACATGACTGAAAATCTATTCCTTAAGCTTAACATGTACAATCGATCCTAAGCATATTAAACGTACTGCACAGTAAAACTGTTTTTGAATGGCTAAGAAGATTCTACCATGCAAAAATTTGATGTGACCATGCAATTTGTCCTAAATTTCATTTATATACACATTTCTAGTATTTTTACATTTCTTATTTAGAATAAACACATCTCAATGTGTATTTGTGTTGGGCAAGAGAACAGAAGGGGAACAGAAAAAGTAGATTTGACCTTCATTTAATCTATCTATCTGTCAAAAACCCAATAACATGCCTATACAAACAAATCACTGCAGTTTCCCACTAAAACAAACCCTACAGGGACAGAAACACCGGCAAATAGGAATTAGTTGCCTGCATGCTGATTGCGAACGTGCGTGTGTGCGTGCGTGCGTGCATGCGTGCGTGCATGTGTGTGTGTAATGCATTTCCCCCCTCTGGGCTCGGCGTCTACATGTGCATAAAGGATTTCAGACCAATGCTGTGTTGGCTACTATTTATTATTTTCTTACGTGCACAAGTGTGTTGTTGAACCCCTGCTATGAAGGCTTTGTCGCATGTGAATAAGTGACTGACATCAGTCGTGTCTTGTAGGGGCGGGCGATTAAGACACTAGAGAGTGTTTGATTGGTCAGAAGATCTGACGCTTAGCTCAAGTGCTTGGTAATGTCATTTAGGAAAAGATAAATAAATAACTTTGATCCATGTTGGCAGAATTAAGGTAGTTTGGGAATGCTTAAATGTTCTAAATGTGATTTTCGCCTTTGTTTTGAGCCTTTTTTAGATATCCTATAGATAAACAAAATACTTAAAAATTGGATTTCAGGGGAACTTTAATGAAGTAACTTCCTACATTAGAGTGTCTGGGTATGCATCAGAGTAAGTTCCTTATTACTTTGGAATCGGTTAAAATTAGCTATAGACAAAACACAAACTAATATCTTACTTTTATTCTCATTTTGAAAGCTATTTTTTACATTATTGTAATCATGTTTTATTTTCTTTTTTTATCATGAAATAGCCTATACTTGCTATAAGTCACCAGGATCTGCTAGATTTTATCATTGTCCATTATCTATTTAATTATGTTATGAAATGATAATATGAGACATTTAACAACTATTGTTTTCAATTTAAAATGTTAGTTTTACAGCTCTGAGCTTGCATAAGTTCATGAAGTTCATAAGTCCGCATGAAATCCAAATTTACAATGTTTATTTTGCTAGGTCACATTGTTATTCTTAAGGTGAATATTTAATCTGTGACAGTTAATCCTGCTGAATTTATTATTATTTTTTTAATCTTCGATCAAAGTCTGACCATTTGCTTCCATGTTTGGAGTGAAGGTCGTTCTGTTGACATCAACTTGATGGTTTCCATACCAACTGCATAGCAATATTCTTAACCACGCCCCTCTTACCGTTAGTTTGCTATGAGGGAATGATATGCAAAAGAAAGCCCCGCCTCCCATTTTATTTTCAGTTTCAGTTGGAAGTACATCAACATGCTGAAATAAAAGTCTTAGGAACTTTGGGTTCATGCTTTTTTATTAAGATTAATAACTCTTAGTTAGGGTGGCACGGTGGCTCAGTGGTTAGCACTGTCACCTCACAGCAAGAAGGTCGCTGGTTCAAGTCCCGACTGGGTCAGTTGGCATTTCTGTGTGGAGTTTGCATGCTGTCTCCTCTGTGTTCTTCTGCATTTTTTTTAGTATGACACCGTACAAGGCGAGCTACCAAGCAAACTGACCACTCTTGAAAAGCCGCCCATATGGAGATAAACGGGTGCGGCGAACACTTTCAATTACAGATCACAGATGCATTTAGGTAATTTTCATGCTATTTATTTGGTTCTGTGCAAACAACCGCTCAAAAACTAGCCTTTATCCGTTGATAATATGTCCTTGTAGATGTCAATATTAGTGGAAAAAAAGAAACAGAAGTTGTTGGAGGCGTCATTCCATTCTGTAGTGTTCGTTTTACACACAAACTTCAAGAAAATGTATGTGGTTTACCAAAAAATGTAGCCCTGGTCACGTATTCCCAATGAGCCTGTGTTGAAGAGCAGACTAGCTTGTATTAACCCCTCTATTGATCCAGAGTGTGACAGGTGTCATTCTGGCCCAGCTACTTTAATTCATATGTTCTGGTCCTGTCCTGCCCTTTCTGCTTTTTGGAGGCTAATTTTTGTTTCATTGCCGGCCATTACCTCTGTCGATATTCCGCCCTGTCCAATTACTGGCTTATTCAGGGTTCTCCCACATGGCATCTCTTTTCCCTCTCAGTTGTCAGACATTATAGGTTTTTTTAACCCTTTTGGCTAGGCGTTTAACTCTCCTGAACTGATAGAGACATGATCCTCCGTCTCACATACACTGGGTAAAAGATGTTCATTACTTTATGAAATGAGAGTAAATCAGGTTTCCTCTTCACTGACCTGGTCTTTTTTAATCTTAGAATTCTGACTTCATAACTGAAATTATGACTTTCATTCATTCATTTTCTTTTCGGCTTAGTCCCTATATTAATAGTGCAGCGGAATGAACCGCCCTTCCAGCTGCAACCCATCACTGGGAAACAACCACACACACTCATTCACACACAAACACCACAGAAAATTTAGCTTACCCAATTCACTTATAGTGCATGTCTTTGGACTTATGGGGGAAACAGGAGCACCCGTAGGAAACCCACGCCAACATGTGAAACCAACAATAGAATTCCCTATAACCCCTGCCCTGATTGTAAGCAGACAAGAATTACATTTAGAAAATAAGGTTCTTATTTATTAAGACTAGTCTTTAGCCTAAAAATTCTCCATCTAGCCTATACTTGGGCTATGCCACTGTTCCTAACATAGACAATGCTAAGGATGCTCATTATATTTCGGCCACTGGGCAATAAAATAGATATTACGACCTGCTTGCTACTCACTTAAATGCTGCAGTCAAATTATGGTTAGATTTACTTACAATCCATTCAAAAGTGTGGTCTTTACATGCCACTTTCAGAACCACTGACTAACATTGCAGCACATCTACAAGAGCGCTCTGAGCAAACACGCCATTAGGAAAAGCTTGAACAGCCACACAGCAGGGTTCTCTGGAGACTGGACAGCGAAACCACACATGTAGAAAATGTCGAGGAAACTACTCACTCTTCCTGAAAAAATGTAAAAAGTTAGTTTGATTGAAACTGTTGCACTCCATTCCAGCCTCCCAAAAAAAAAA
>CAIGQW010055277.1:878365-895633 GCA_903798125.1 Danio choprae | reverse complement strand
ATTTTCGTATTTCTCCTGACGTTGAGTTGAAATATATTCTTCACAGGTTTCATGAGATTCTCCCGCAAAGGTGCAACGGTACGCATGACGTTCATAACATTGTATGTTAAGAGGACATGCTCTTGGGGTGTCAATGTATTTGCAGCATAACTCATACAGGGCTTTACAGTTGTGATGTAATCACCATGGCAACAGATGCTGACTCTCATTGTGAAGTCCACTGGCTTGCATGTGTGTTTATCATGATTTACTGACAAATAGACCTTAAAAGACAGAAGAGCTATAATTTCTGTGGCTCAGACATGCCCCTGAAACACATTAATATCCAGTGAGATTGAGAGGGAAAAGGACAGAGGTGTGGTTTATGGCGAGAGGGAAGCTATTTTAGGAACAGAATCTGCCTGAATATGGTTTAAAGCCATGGTTTAAAATTTCAATTTCTGATGCAAGTCAAACTGCAGCTGGAGTCAAACTGTAGAAAAAAAAAACATGTGCAATTGACTGCAGGAGGTCAAAGGTTGAATGCCTGTGAAGCTCTGATTTCGCAATGAACCTGAAAACACACACAGTTCTTCAACATTCTGCCCGCTAATTAACAGGACTTGAAATCTGCTAATTGTTCCCAGAGAGCCATGTCAAGACACAACAAAATACCGTTCAACATGAATCCACCAATTTCTAGAAGTTGTATTAAACGTATTTAATGAAAGTTAACGAAAGTGTTGCTTCAACCTAAAAATCCAAACAGTGCCCACCCGCAGATGGGTCATTGTATAAAAACAATGTCTTTTTCATTATGAAAAGGTGATTATGAAGGGAGTGATTCGTTCTGTGGGTTTTCCTTCACTCCTTGTACACTCAGAAAAGGCTTCATTTATATGTGTAGCTTTAAATAATATACAGTAATTAACATGGTGGATGTTTACTTTTTTTGTATTTTGATAATTACAATACTGTATTATTGAACACCTCCCAAAATTTTTATTTACACTTTAAAATAAACTTCTAATTATCAGTTCATTTCAGGAAAAACTAACTGGAGAGGAATAAGACATGGATAACAGAGAAATAACAGTCTCTGAATAAGATTACTTTCTTATTTTGCAAATGAGATGAATGGTGAGGGCAACAAGGGAATGGGATGGCAATTCAATTCAATTCATCTTTATTTCTATAGAGCTTTTACAATGTAGATCGTATCAAAGCAGCTTAACATAGAAGTTCTAGTAAATTGAAACTGTGTCAGTCCAGTTTGGATGGCAGACTAGAGACTGATGAAAGAAGCAAACTCCAGCAAGTGAGTTAACAGGTGAGTATTGAGCTGGGTTTAGCAGTTCTAGTGTAGACCGGACCAGACAAGAAGTGACTGTGTGTAAGCTGCTTTTATCTGGTGTGAGCTATGGGTGGTTCTTCTAATGATAATAAACAAAGGTGCTGAGTGAGGGTGGAGCCTGGACTCTCAAAAATGAAATATAATAAATATAAAGCTGTCACCCTTTTAACCAAAAGGCTTCATATTGGTACCTTATAGCAGTGGTGTCAAACTCCTGCACAGTTCTGCTTCAACACACTTTCAATGAAGATCATTACTTTTAGAAAATGCATTTGTTTGGTGGCAATGGCAATGTGCAACACATTTTATTTTACAACTAAATGGCATGTTTAACTACATTTAATTACTTTAACTTGTAAAATATATTTTTCCTCAATTCCTGAACTTGCTGAATGATGGGACATTCCTGCAATTTTGGGTAATGAGACTGTCCCACTAACCCTTTAAAACAAGACTGGCATCCTACCATAGAATATGTACATAATTCATAATTATTTCCAAGTCTTCTGGCATGTTTTTGAAATGTTCCTCTTCTCTGCCACAGCTCTGAGATATGATTCACATTGAAACCTGCTGCCTCAATACATGGAATCAATCAATACAAGAACCAATGACATAGGACACCATTCAATTACCAGCCAGCATCACAGTATGTTTCAAACAGCCCTTAATGCCTCTCTCCTTGTTTCAGACATGTCCACCTTGGACAAATGGGTCCGTGTGTGACACAGCACACATAAGAATGCACACATGTGCTTCTCCTATAGAGACAAAAGCATATAGTGCACGTCCTTGTCTTGGTAAAGCACATCTTAGCTGAATTGACGTCTTCCTCTGAAAGCTCTAGGCACCTAAAGAAAGCTCTGTCTGGCTGAGCTCAGGGCAAAACAAATTAGTGCCTTGCGACTTCAAAGCCTCTCACCAAGGAAACGGCTGAAAGCTGGCCAGACCAGAGCCGAATTCAGCTGGACAGACTGAGGGTTTAATACAGAGGATACATCAATCCCATAAGTCACTACCAGCACCATGGCATGGTATTCCAGAGTGCAGCCATGTAGATTACTTTGATCCATTTATGTTTTATTTATCAGTCCATCCATCCATTAATAAAATCCACATCCATTCAATATATCCCTATCCATTAACAAAATTAATGAATGAATCCGCCAGCCTGTCCATCCATCCATCCATCCACCATGGCATCCATCCATCCATCCATCCATTTTATTTATTTAGCAGTTATCCATCTATCCATCCATTAAGACAGGGGTCTCAAACTGCCGGGGCATTTACGCCACAACGTCAAAAATATAACAAGATTCGCCCCACCAAAACATATATTTTTGAATCACTATCATTGTTGTACAGTCGCATATAGCCACTTGTGGTTTTGACTTTTGTGGTTTTGACCACATTTTAAGTACTGCATTCAGATTCAGTTTTACTTTTGGTTTCTCTCAGTGTGTGGTCGAGACGAGTAACGCACATTCAGATTATGTCTGGGGCAGATGTAAATGTAAAACTATATGTCCATAGGTGCTCTATTTATGTAAATATTCAAGAGTGATTTGAATATAATCAGTTTTATACCACCTGTTTATTGTTGTACAAACACTTCTTCATGGCTTACACATTATGCTGGTTGTGTAACATATATAATAATTTTGCCAATATTCGATTCAAATTGTCTCATTTAATAGATTTTCCTCATATGCTTATTAAGATTTGTATAAAAACTATGTACATTAGTAAAATTGTACTACTGGTTGAATTGAACATTAAAGTAAATCTGAATAAGTACATACTTTTCCCCTCTGTTGAAATTTTACCAAAAAGAAAGATACTGAGAAGAACAACAAGTCTCTAAAGTTACCCAAACTTCTTTCTGCTGTTGTAGGCTACCATGTCTTTCTTTTTCTGTCCAGGTGATCCCAAACTACCTTTATAATATTTAGGTCTGGACTCTGTGGAGGCCATTTCATGTCTCTGTTTCATTACCTTTTTTTTTTTTTTTCTTTTTTTTTTCCCTACAAATATGATTTCACTGCATTAACAGTGTGTTTCCCACCATTAAAATACTGAAGAAATAAAACCCTTACCAAGGTTGCTTTCCAAAAGGAACGGTATAATTGTTTAAAACCTGTCTGTACTTTTAAATAATTAACAACTCCATTAATTCAGAAATCATTTCCAATACCGCTAATAAAAATGCAGATGCAAACACTCTTTCTTCTATCTTTTTTCAAGTCTTTCTTCCACCTGTCTTAAACAAACTGATAGATGAATGAATAAATAAATACCCATATTTTCTTGTTGTCATAAAACAAAGAGAACGATAAATACTTAAACAGTATGTGTACATTATTATTACATGTGTCTAAAACAACACATGTAATGGTGGTCTAAAACTTTTGCACAGTACTGTGTGTGGATTGATTGATTCATTGTTCATTGTCAATTGTTCATTGTCAACTTAAAGAGAAACAGAAAAGTTGCTGCAGATTATAAATTACCTATACAACGTTTCTCTCTACAAAAGCTGAACAACAGGCGACGCTTTAAATAACATGAGAAAGAGACAGAATGACACAGCTGAGAGGAAGGACTGACGATATTTGCTCTGTAATACCTGCTGCTGAGGGGGATCAGTGAGTTGAAAAGCTAATAGTGGCCCTGGTGTGCGCGCGCGGTGGGGGGACATCACTAGACTCCAGGCCTGGGCTTTGAAGCAGTGTAGCAGCACAGGTCTCTCCGTCTCACTTCCAGCGCAGCTTTTCTGCCAGAGCTTGCGGCGGCTGTGATCACAAACCAACCCTGACGGGATGGGATGCCGATCCAGCTCATTACCATCGGAACTAATGGAGCTTGTGTCACAGGTGTGTTAGGAACGGAGCTTGTGTGCGTGTCGACAACCAAAAAAATGGACTGTCTTTTTGGTCTACTACAGACTGAAACGTGTATTTGTACATGCTCAGTGGATGATGAGGTGTTAAATAGGCCTGTATTTAAAAAAAATGTTGCCTTGGAAAACGAAAAGTGAGCATGAATCTAAAAGCATCATGCTGCGGTAAAGTGGTTTAAATGGTTGGTGTTTTGCCCGTTAAAGAATTTTTATGCCTTATTGTTTTTTTTATTGCCTGTGTGTGAACAGCTTGTGGCACTCCTGAGAGAATTTCTAATGCATGAAACAAATAACAATTGCGTAGAATGTTCTGGATAATGGCAAAAGAGTCAATCTGTACAGTAATGTCAATATGTCATGCAAAGATAAAAAGGGAGTCATTTAAACTATAGTCAAAGTCTCGTAAAGTCAAATAAAGGCTTCTTAATACCATTTTAAGGGTTCTTTATAGTGGGAAGTGAGATTTATTAAGAGTGTACATACTCTGTTGTCTCAGTCATACTTTATGATAAAATCAACATTCATTCGATCATTTTCCTACGGCTCAGTTCCTTTATTCATCGCTAATTGAATAGATACAAAGGCATATTTTGATGACACTGTGACCTACACGTAGTGTGCAATCATAGGAGCTGTAGTCTTCAAATCTATATGGTCTAAAAACTGCAGAAATACGCAATAATGTAATTTTTAACTTTAATCAAATCATGTAAAGCGGCACAGTGGCTAAGTGGTTAGTGGTGCACTATATATATATATATATAACTATTACTATATAGTTATAACAATATAACTACAATTATTTTCATTGTTGTTCCGCCCCTCATTATAGACCCCAGGAATCCATCAAGCAACTACCTTGCCAAAGGTAACTAGAGCACACTGAATGAGATACTTTATCCCACAATGCAGTGTACTCAGTTTGAGCCTCTTTTTTCTGTGTGATGAATGAAGCATGTAATAATAAGTGCTATTATTTTTAACACCTTTTTCTTGACTCATTTGGTTAGCCTTTGAAGTCTTTTGTTTGCACTTGAGTTACAGAACTGCATATTTGTCCTTGCAAATGATAAAATGTGAGACAATTTCCCTTATGCGTTACTTGCATTGAAATCTTTTGAAGTGGCTTGGCTAGTAAGCAATGCCCTAGCAACAGCACAAAAATACCCCAGTAACCCCCCATTTTTGCAGATATGTGTGACCTTCTTTCTTGGTTTGCTCCCCCAAATGTCTCTGCATTGTGTCTATGTGATGGGATGGGAGGAATGAGAAGGGCACCTCTGTTTTAGTCTGTTTAGTCAAACAGAGCAGCTTCATTTAATGAAGTCCTTTCCCCAATTTGTCACTCTCACAGGAGAAACGGCACTGCAGCACCTTTCCCATAAGGTAACACAACTGAGGCCAAACAATTCCCTCAACTCCCCTCAAACAATACACAGCTCCCCCTATAGGAAAGGAAGATACATAACATCTTCCCTACATGTGTAAACACAAATCATTTTGAAAATGTTATGTACATCTGAAACTTTTTAATAACACAAGGGGAAAACTTACTTTGAGCCAAAGTGGGCAGGCTGGTTGGGGTTTGAGGCGGGGTGAAAGGCAAAGGTGAAGTTTGCTTGAGTCAGGAAACAGGGTCATCGGCAAGATGCCAATTTTGCTAATTTTGCAATCATGCACAAACATAAAGTACTAGCACAAAAAAAGAAATAATGGACAACAGAAAGTACAGGGCTGCATTTCCCAAAACCTTCTTATGGCTATGTCATTTTTAAGCTGTATCTTAACGTTAATATGTGTTTCCTGAAATCTTAGTTAACTATACCCTCTTTAAGTCATACCTATATATGGTTGGTCTGGACCACTCTTAGCTATACCTTACCACTGCTTTTTTACATCAAAGTCTATGAATATACACTACCTGACAAAAGTCTTGTCATTGATCCCAGTTGTAAGAGCAACAAATAATAACTTGACTTCCAGTTAATCAGTTGGAAAAGTGGCAGATGGTAGATTTTGTCTGATAAACCATCTGTTGAACTGCATCCCAATCATCACAAATACTTCAGAAGACCTATTGGAACCCGCAATCAGTCAAGTTTGGTGAAGGAAAAATCATGCTTTGAGCGTGCGAGAGATCTGCAGACTGCATGGCAACATCAACAGCCTGAGGTATCAAGACATTTGTGCTGCTAACTACATTACAAACCAAAGGAGAGGGCAAAGTCTTCAACAGGATAGCCCTCCTTCTCATACTTCAGCCTTCATACAAAGTTCCTTAAAACAAAGAAGGTCAAGTTGCTCCAGGATTGGCCAGCTCAGTCACCAGACATGAACATTATTGAGCACTGAAGATGAATCCAAAAAGTCTTGATGAACTCTGGGAGTCCTGCAAGAATGCTTTCCTTGCCATTCAAGATGACTTTATTAATAAGTTATTTGAGTCATTGCGGAGATGTATAGATGCAGTTGTCCAAGCTCATAGGAGCCATACACAATATTAATTCTTTTTCCATTGCACCATGATTTTATATTCTATACTGTACATTATTTCTGTTAAGTGACAACACTTTTGTCTATGCAAAGTCAGACCTTACTCTCCTAATGAAATAAATAAAAATCAAGTCATGATAATATCATATTTTGGTAAAATAAGCATAATCTAGAGGCCTTTGCCTTTTACATAAGCCAATTCTGATACCAAATGATTAACTAGAAGCTTATTATTTGTTGTTCCTAAAACTTGGATAGGCGACAAGACTTTTGTCAGGTAGTGTAACTATTTAAGTTGCATAATTGTGCATATTTAATCAGATAAATCTTTAGTACTCTGGCTACTATGACAGAAGCTGCAATACTACTACTAGTACTACTACTACTACTACTACTACTACTACTACTACTACTACTACTACTACTCTCTTTAAAACTCTCTTTTAACATTTGGGCTGAGGAAAATGTTCAACGGCAGATTGACAGCACCTGCAGAAAACTAGGATGTTAATGCATTGTTGCTGAGCTTGGGAAGCTACAGATTCCCACAGATGCACAATGTGACAAGTCTGGGAAAATGTAAAAAAAAAAGTATGGTGGGGTTTTTTACTAAACTGTGAGCTATTGGCTCTACAGTGGAAACATGGCATGATTTCGGCCTCAATGCTCGAGCTCCGGGGCTATTGGCCCTGGACGACCCAATGAAAGCCCCAGCTCACACTACCCCAACAGTGGAAATGTGGTATCGTGTCAACATAACTCCAGTAAGTGGTCTTTCACACCTATGCTTTCAGTGGGAGAACAAAAGACAAATAGTGATCAGTTCAGTCTGCGATCAAAGTATACTGACATATTTTTTTCTGTCCTTAACAAATGATACATTTGTTAAATGATAAATGATAACAATGCCTTTTTTGGGTTACAGTTGAAATTTCCAGAATGGTGGAGTTTTAGTGTTAATTAAAACACCATCAATGACAATTTCTTTTTACATACTGTATGTTGGTCTTTTCACATACATTTTACTCATATATATATTTTTGCAACATTAACTCTTTTGATTAATGTGCCAGATATGTTGAATATCAATGAAATGCATGCAATAATACCCGTATTCCTTGAGAAACAGTCCTTGAAAAACTAAAACTGATGGTGCAAAAACTTTTCAACATATTATACAGATTGTGTGTCCTGAGGGAAAACATCTGTTTAAGGCCATATGGATTCTACAGAGAAACACAGAAGCATATATTGCATTGAACTGACGTTTGCGCTGGGCTGACATTCGGCTGGTACAATGACAGGTTCAGCTGTCAGCTCTACACATGACACATTACAGGGTGTCTCTCACTGCTGGAAAAAATCGGCCAAGAAAGCTCCAGTGACTGTGCACGAAGACGCATCAAAAGCCGACAGCAGCATCCTGTCGAAATGCACTCTTGCATGAAGCTGTGAAATATAGAGGAGCTGGTTTAAAAAGTTGTAGGTGGTGATGGGGGTCCTGGCAACCGGCCACTCCGCCAGGTTTCCCTGAGCACTTATTGTTCTCTGTTCTCTCTCTCTCACACACACACACTTCACCTCTTATTGCCACGGCAACAGAATGTTCGTTTCTTGCAGATCATGGAGCGTTGACCTTTGAGACACCTTGTTGAGACATCTGTGGCATCTCAATATAGTCTAACATTATAATGAAGACGGGTGAGTGTGAACCGCGAACACTGCCTCTAATTGGCACCACGCAGGTAAGCGTTTCAACATCACACCACTGAATAATTGATTTAAAACTGATATACCTATGTAATTAGCTGGTGTGAGTTAGTCAAAATCCTGTATCTTGGTTGACTTTTATATCCCAGACTAGGATTCAAAATGTTGAGGATTGTGACACTTTTTAAGGATTTTGAATGGCATCGCTTATTTGATCTAAAAAAATGAAATTAAAAACAGTAATATTGTGAAATATTCTTAAATTTTTTTACTTTTTAGTAAAATATTAAGAAAGTATTAATATAGTCTCATGTAATCTTTCAGTAATTATTTATTAATATGTGAATTACAGGAAGGGCATCACAGCGGCGCATTGGGTAGCACAATCGCCTCACAGCAAGAAGGTCGCTGGTTCGAGCCTCGGCTGGGTCAGTTGGCGTTTTTGTGTGGAGTTTGCATGTTCTCCCTGTGTTGGCGTGGGTTTCCTCCGGGTGCTCCGGTTTCCCCCACAAGTCCAAAGACATGCGGTACGGTGAATTGGGTAGTTTTTAGAAATTGTCCATAGTGTATGAGTGTGAATGGGTGTGTATGAATGGGTGTGTATGGATGTTTCCCAGAGATGGGTTGCAGCTGGAAGGGCATCCGCTGCGTAAAACATATGCTGGATAAGTTGGCGGTTCATTCCGCTGTGGCGACCCCAGATTAATAAAGGGACTAAGCTGAAATGAAAATGAATGAATGAATGAATGAATTACAGGAATGCGAATTGAATAGATGAACAGGAAGTTCGAAATAACTTTTTAAAATGAAATTGCATTTTGTTGTGATCACCAGCGATGTAGCCTTCGGGGATCGCTGGAGAACATTCCCTGTCATTCTACCGAACTACATATCCCATCATGTCCTGCAGTCAGACACCGGTTTCAGCTTACCTCCTGATTACACACACACACTCACAGCTGAAGAACATCACCACTGATTACATGGACCATATATACATTAATCACACACACTTCCAGTTGCTGAGCATTGTTTTCCTGTAGTGATCATTACGAAACATTTTCCCTGTCTTGCCTAGCTGTGTTTTGACTCTTTGTTTGTTTACACTGTTTTATGATTGTTCGCTGCCTGCCCTGACCCCTTCGCCTGTTAAACCATTTTCTCTTTGCATTATCTTCATGTTTCTGTCTGCTCCTGTATTGAACCTTGCCTGCCTGACATTTCTAATAAAGCTGCAATTGGATCCAACCCCTGTTGTTTTTATTGGATCCAACCCCCTAATTTTAGTCCATTTACTGAAGCAATATTACAACATTAATTTGCTTGGTTTTTTACTTACACAAAGCTGACTAAATTGAATTTCCAAATTTAATATGAAAATTATTTATGCAGTTTGTAAAATAATATGTAAATTGGCCATTTATTTGTGTCTTTTAATTTCACTTTGTTTTTATAGTTTTTTTTAAGATGCTTTCTTTTATTTATTAACACATTCCTTAGCATACCCATTAGACGTAACACATTGCCAGTGGTTGGCATTACCACTTTAAAGGTACTGCACTAATTAAATGTGAACATAACCTGTTAAATTAAAAGTCACTACCTGGGCTTTCATCCTAGCATGAAGCAAATCATTTTAAACTTTTCTAAAATAAATAAAATAAAATAAAATCCCAAATGCGAATTTGGTGCATTTACATACTTTTTGGTGTGGCTCACTGTAGGTAACCTACTAATTGGTAACCTGATAACCAACAGTAAACAAGGCGACTATAATGGAGAAAGTAATGTTCATTTTTTACAATATTTTTACACAAGTACAAACGTTTTGTAAAGTAAGTGAATTTTATTCAAAATTTGCTATTTTAATTCTGCATTTCTAATGTAATACTTCAAAATGCCCATTAACACAGGGGGATATAAACCCAACTACTGTACTTTGTTTTGGTGCAGCTGCCTTTTTGCACAACTTGGCTTTGGCACTTTTTTTGCATCACTGACAGAGGTGTAAAAAGTATTTAGAAATGTTACTCAAGTGAAAGCACATATACTGAGCAAACATTTTACTCAATTAAAGTAGAAGTATTTAGCCAGAAACATACTCAAGTTAAAGTAAAAAAGTACCACATTAAAATTGTACTTGAGTATTGAAAATGAGAAATTCAAGCTTTAAATCTCACACAAATTCAAGTGAATAAACCATACATTGTTTTATTTTGCAGTTTGTATTTAATTACATTTAATTATTGAACTACAAGACGTATAATGCCAATGTGAAACATGCTATTCAAAGTTGTAAAACTCCTAATTTAACTTAAGCAGAAGCTGAATTTCAAAATAATTCAAGCATTGAGTCAAGAGTCAAGCCTTGTTCTTTGGGGCTAAAAACCAAAAAAGCTGATATTTCCTTGTTGACTAACAAAGTATACATTTCCTCCTTACTGATAGCACTGAAATAAAAAAAATTGTTAAGGTATAGCCAAATGTAGTATTGATCTTGTGGCTGCTTTTGGACTGCGTTCCCGGCTGAATAATGGACTTGCCACCAATTGACTGTTGCAGGTTGCATAAGAAAGCTTTCCTGACTCTGGAGGCAGCATTTGCACTTCGTAAAACTGATTTAAGCATTTTCCTTAAAATGAGTTGACTGAAGATAAAATCGTAGGGAGTAAAAAAGTTTAATAATGTAATTAGGTAAAAGTCAAAATATCCATTTTTAATTGTACTCAAGTAAAAGACAAATCCTCAAAATCAATCCTTAAGTTGCAAAATTACTAAAGGTTTTTACACCTCTGATCACTGATTCTGTTACTTTTCCATTTAGTACTGTAATGCTGCTCTAAATATAAAGGTGACTTGTGTAGAAAGGGTCAATAAATCATCACAGACACACTTTCTACTTGAGTACACTACTTCTACATGTCGTTTATTCTTTTTTTATTTTTCTCCGCCAAAAACAACATGGCGCTCCATAGCAACCACCATCTCAGTGAACCAAAACAAATCGTCATCACAACACTAGGGTCCTTAAAGGGGTAAATACATCTTCAGCTAAACACTGAGCAAACAAACAAAGCATTGTGATTACAAAGACAATACAACTTAGTCAGAAAATACTGACAGCAAATGCTTCCTGACAGAACAATATAGAATGACATGCATAAGCTATAGTGAATTATGTACCAAAACGAATTATGTGTGTATAACTGTATCACCACACTTGTCACTTTTGACATCTACTTGTTGGCATCTAGGTATTTGCATTGGAATCATTGCTAAAGTAGTTAGAAAATTTTCATAAAATTTGCACCTTTTTTGTACAGTATCTTGTGTTGGCTTACATTTAGCTTCAAAAGCATGCATGAATTCCCACTGTGAATATTCACCAGAAATGATAATTCAGGGCTTTCAGAGTAGAGAAACTGATTGCAGTTTTTAATACATACAGACGGCATGTGATCTGTAAGAGTCAGCACTTGGAAATGTAGTTTGTCCTGCCCCAACTACTTCTTTTTTTATGCTGAGATATCATAATTTCACTTTTAAGACACGGATGTGTATTTATGTTGGTCAGTGAATCCGGTGGGAGCTTGGATCCACTCCAGTTGCTTTGAGCTACCGCTGTAGTCTGACTGCAGCTCTTTTGAACACAAACACAATCAAATGTCAACCATGCTGTACTCAGTTCTATCCCTGTACTGTCAGTATGCTTCTGCATCTCTCCCTCTATAGCTATACTGAAAGAACACATCTAATTGCAGAATGCTGTTTCTTTCTGTTTGCATAATGTTTGACACTACAGTATGAGATGTATGAGTCTATCTTCAACATCACACTGTGTACAGTCACTTTAGGGTAGAAGGTAGATCATTCCTGCCTTGGTTATATACTCTTATTTGACTTTTTGGGTCTCCAACAACAGGTTTTGCATGTAAGGTCAAAAACACTTTCATTTTTTTATAATATGCATTTATTTTTTACCTAATTATCCCAATGGCTCTTATATGATTTGTTCAGCGATTAATTTTTTCCAAACCCCTCATTTGCGTGATACTAATCTGCAGTGATTGGTCTGATGACCTAGACTGTTGTAATTGGTCGACTACATTCAGCACGAGATGGCAAGAAATGCTCAACAAGCAGCCAGCCATGGTGCAGAGTATATGTGAGAGTCCAATGCAGAAATTCATTAAAGCATGTTTTCCCAGATCCGGCGCCTCATATATGGCAATGTTTCATATCGATGTCAAGACAAAACAGCTAAATATTTAAATTCAAAAACCATCGACTGCGTCGACTGAGTTTTTGAGAATCAATTGTTTTCATTCACTTAAAGCTGTGTTACATAGTGTACGGAAGGTAATTTTTATAATCCCATAATAGGGGCTCTTTAAAAATCATACTTAAAGGTGCAGTAGATGATCTGCCTAAATGCTAACCGGTTAGCATAATATGTTTGAAACACAATCCCTCCCCTGCCGTCCAAAGCCACGCCTTCTGAAATCACAAACGTGCTAATTAAAGTTGACAGAAACCCACTAGATCACGTCATTCGCCAGTTAGAAAACTTTATAGTACTTTATAATACTACAATTCTGAAAAAAAAAACGGTATTATATCTAGCATGTTTTCAGTTTTGTAGTTAGCAAGCAAAACTTGACATAATGTGCAATATTTCATGCATGCAAGGATCGCTGGTCTTATTCTTTCAAATACTGTACTTTTAAAACATAACATTACCTGTCTAAAAGAAATACTTCAGCCATGGTGTCATGCTTCCTCCAGCATGCAAAAGTAACTTCAATATTGATTAAAAAAAAAGTTTAATAAAATCAGGATTTTAAAGTTTTGATTCAGCATTTGTTTTTTACCGCTGTCTGCACATGAACACACGGCGCGCATGCACACGCTAATGGCGGATCTGCATGAACACAGGTGCGCAGTTGTACAAATCTACATTTGCTGACAGACAGTTTGGGCTGCTTATCAGAATTATGGGAATTATCGGCCCGACAATTTTTGACTGGATGAACATTTTTTTGTCTTATGCTCTACCCAGAATATAAAAATTCATATAAATACATTTAGATCATTTACTTTAATCCTTACTATTGAAATGTGCAGAGACTTTCAACCAGCACAACAAAAAATGTTTCTGAAGACAATCACCTACTGCATCTTTAACAAGATGTTTTGACATTCAAAATTTGCCACAAGTTTTCTGTGAGGGTTGGGTTTAGGGGTAGGGTAAGGCATATGATTGTGTTTTTGCAGCATAAAATACATTTAGCCTACTGTTTATGACTTGTAAACAGTATATACAAGTATGTTTGTATGTGTTGTGTGTAAAAGTTTCTGTTCATAGTTTATTTTGGCTTCTTTTCCTAACCCTCTTCATGTTTGCCTTGTGTATTTATCCTAGCTGATCAGCTCATACCCTTGTGTTGCGATTTTTATATTATTATCAAGTTTTTGGTTATGCATCACTTCAGGCAGATTGTCAGGTAATTCCTTACTCACATGGCAACTCAGGAACTAGTTAATTGTGGTCTCTCTGGGATTGAGACTTGAGAGATTCTGCATCTGTTTTGCTAGACAACAGCCACCTTGTATTTAGTCTGTTAATGTCTATTTATAATGGACTGAAGGCCCCAAACATTTTCAAATCTGTTTCTGCCTCGCGAGATTTAAAATCAGAGCATGGAATCTCATGGCAATTCATAACTTTTAAATTTAGTGGCTAATTCATATTAACTTTTACAATCTCATTTTAGAATGGTTTTCTCATCCCGCAATGAGGGGTTAAGAGGTTTTAGGTTTAGGGGTGAGGTTTAGAGGTTTAGAGTTTATGTTTGTTTTTTTTTTAATTCAATTCATCTTTATTTCTATAGCGCTTTTACAATGTAAATTGTGTTAAAGCAGCTTAACATAGACGTTCTAGTAAATTGACACTGTGTCAGTCCAGTTTTCAGATTTGAATTTCAGTTTAGTTTATTTCAGTGTGGTTTAATTTTTACTGCTGAAAGTCCAAACACTGAAGAGCAAATCCATTGATGCGCAGCTCCACAAGTCCCAAAAGTCCCAAAACCAAGCAAGACAGTGGAGAGAAACAAAACCAACTGAAGAAAGTGAAGGAAAAATCCTAGAGAGAAACCAGGCTCAGTTGGGCATGACCATTTCTCCTCTGGCCAAACTTCTTATGCAGAGCTGCAGTCTAGGAGCCGGGGGCTGGAGAACGCTGGACGTCCATCGTGGAGAAGCTGCAGGTGTGAGTAGGTCACCGGCGAGTGTTCAGGCTGGCCCATGGTCTTTTAAAAATCATAAGTATTCATAAGAATGAAACTGTATGAACTGTATTAACGAAAAAATACATAAAATAGTTTTGTTTCCTCTTGAGATCTGGCTGTCAGAGACTCAGAATGATATATTAGCGACAGAACTTAAAAATTAATAGTTGATCTGTCAGTAGAGGGCGCATATACAGAGTGACCCACCTCTCTTCCCCCATAGAGCTCATTTGCATAGACCAAAATGCACAGTTGGAAAACTCTCCTTAATGTTTTGCCAATGAATTATTCACTTACTGAACCACTACCAGAGTACCCTTGGCAAGGTTATAAACATATAAAATCCAAACAAGCAACATATATTTCATTTATATAAAATGGCCCTTTTGCAGAGAAATGCCTGAAATTTCAACAACACAAATGTGAATAGGCTGGCTAGGCTAGAAGTACTTGAGATAATAGATGAGATTAATGAACATAGTTGAGACATTCAGCCCAGGCTTATTCTGAAAACCTACCTGTGGATAAATTTCTGGAGACCGCGAAATACGTTCCGGAAGGTACATTTCTTTTGCAGTTTTTGTTTTCTCAAATCTACCAGAAGCCGTTGTGTACGCTTTTTGAGATCTCAAATTTCTCTCGCAAGTGCCATTCGTGCCTGCTGTTCTCATGTTAACCCACCAGAGGCTGCTGTCGACTGACTGAATGTCTGTTTGACTGACCGATTGACTGACCCACCCTCCTCCTTCCCTAAACCCAACCAATTTTATTGATTGACCCGCCCACCCACTTCACTAAACCCAACCAACAATTTTTAAAAGCAATCCAGGAAAAAGAAAAGCCCTCGTCTGGTTTTTACCACATTTTCAGATTTTTACCGAATCCTCACCCTCTAATTTACTTGTTCATTTTATTTTTTTAGATTCTGTTTTTGTCTTACCTGCTTTCTGGAGGCGTTCTTCACCGGACTCGAACCCCGTCGTCGTGGTCAACTCCTTTCTGCATCTCAAGTCCGCCGACATAGGTGGCGAGCTAACGGGACAAACTGGTTACAGCAGGAAAGTCGTCCATACGGAGGTAACCGGTCAGCTGGTAAGCGTGAAAAGGAACGGCGTCATACCACCCCGTAGCGTTCGTTAAAAAAATTAAATGCAGCTATACGTACCTCATAATTCGCGGTCTCCTGAAACGTGCATACTAGAGGTATACTGCAGTTACTAGGTAAAAAAGACACTACGGGACAGTAAGATGACAACACATTTTGTTTTATTTCATACTAATGATTTTTACAGGGACATATTATCAATAAGTTAAGGATTATTTCATGCAGTTCTTTGCACAACACCAAATAAATAAAATAAATGTGTAATTGAGTTTGCCTCAACTGTTTATCTCCATATGGGCAACCTTTCTGCAGTATTTAGTGTAATTGATAGCTCACTTTGTACAGTGTTATATTTGTGATGCAGAGCGCTTGGGTTTGAGTTTGGTAAAGCACGATTTTTCAAAACAGGTAAAAGCAATGTAAAATTATCATAGAACTACGTTACCACAGTGCACTTTTTTAACGTTTGCACATAAACCCTTTTGGTTGTGTTTAGGAAAGGGTTTAGGTCTGTCAATCATGAGGTGATCTTTACTAGAAGCTATGTCTTGAAAGTGATGTGTAATGACCAATATACTATATATAGCGTATACCAAAATGCACCTAAGTAATTTGCAAAAATGTGGACAGCAGCATGTAAGGGATTTGTCATCTGAAACTTGCCAAAAACAATATAGTTTTTATGTTTTGCAATAATGTAGGTCAAGGCACATATTTCCAATGAGCCTGGGTTGTACTTTTGAATGTTTGATAAAAATGTAAAAGTGATTTATCACTATCAGATTCTTGAATACACCATTTAAAGAGCTTTAGGAATTTAACTTGGAGACTTCATAACTGCAAGACACATTTCGAATAAACTGAATATCCGTTGGAGTGAACGCAAATATAGATATTTTATTGTTAGATCTCTGTGTACCCTAAAACCATATTAAACAAAGAACAAAGTGCTTCATTACGGTACATTTTTGCTCTAGAATTAAATTATATTCTCAAATACAAAACAATAATTCAAAGAGTATCTTCAGAAGCCCCCATTGAGGAAACAAAAGAAAATATATAATATAATAAATAGAATGGAGCAAGTCAGATTCATATTTAGGACCTACAGTAACATGTTTTTAAGGAAACAATTCCCAGTAGATACAACTTACTTTAATAAGTCCCAAACTTCAGCTCCACTTACATTGTGTTGATTCAGGGCATTTTGTGGTTATTTATTTTTTAGCTAGGTATATTTTCCCCCCAAAAAATTACTTGCAGTAGAGCTACTTCAGGGACAAACCTCTGTTAGACGGTTTCTCCAGCTATGCTCTAGGGCATAACATTTGTAAGGTAAGACAGAAACCGAGCTAGGCTGGTAGTCTTTTTGCCAGAGTTTGATCCACTGAAAAACTGACCCACAATTTATCCAGCGGCTGAAACTTATTTTTGTGGG
>CAIGQW010055277.1:852830-865731 GCA_903798125.1 Danio choprae | reverse complement strand
ACATATGCTGGATAAGTTGGCGGTTCATTCCGCTGTGGCGACCCCAGATTAATAAAGGGACTAAGCCAAAATGAAAATAAATGAATGAATTTAGTGTATAAGGTTTCATGACTAAATTTGACCAGCCTGATGGCCAATCTTCATTGATTGCACATCTCACCAGTAAGAGCAGAGTGTGAAGGTTTAATAAGCAGAGTACTCGCACAGTTTTGCTTAAAATACTGCAATGCATACAAGATCATGAGGGACATATCAAAAGAGGACAAATTGTTGATGTGCACATCGCTGGCACATGAGTGTCCAGGGTAATGTCAGCATACCACCAAGGAGGACAAACACCACCCAACAGGAGGAACTGTGGATGCAAAAGGAAGACGTCTGAAAGGGATGATTGGGTGCTAACCAGGACTGTTTCCAAAAAAACATAAAACTACAGCTGCTCAACTCACTGCAGAATACCCGGGCTGCTATAGCCAGGTATAAATATTATTAAGGCACTTTGGGGTGTTTTGGAGGAGCGAGTCAGAAAAACATTTTCCTCCTCCATGTAATGACCCGTCCACTATTCTGCATAAAGAATGGCTCAAAATCTCTCTGGCCACAGTGCAGAACTTGTATTTGTCATTCCCAAAATGAACTGATGCTGTACTGCTGCAAAAGGAGGCCCTACACCATACTAATGATTTATTGTGTCCAACCCCTGTATATACAAGTACACAAATTTATTTAACTTATTTAATATTTTCACCTTCCTGTAGAATGTTATATATTTTAATAGATATATCAAGAAAAAGAAAGATTAATAAATAAGACAAATATAAAATGTGTTTAAAAAACAAACAAACAAACAAACATGAAAATTTTGAAAATTTTGTTCATCTTTCACTGTTTTTAAAAAAAACAAAAACTAAATTATTTCCATTTCAGGGTCATCCCATGTTGATTGTACATAAAGTCATTCAAAGGCATAAACAAACAAATAAATATTTTGCTGTAACACTATGTCCTAACTACATGTCATAAAAGGTATTTCTTCCATCCACAACAGTGATGTGCAAAATTTCTATTTTATAAACGGTTTCTATTTCTGCAATGTCACAGTTAAACAAAAGCATAAACTACTATGACAACAGCATGAACTGTAATATTTCAGATCTTCTTATATCAATAATACATTAAATCATACAACTCCAAATGGAAATGTTTTATTTGTGCATGCCATGTTCAGGCTATGTCTGCCTTGGCATGTGCTCTTATGAAACATTAAAATGTGGCAGCATTTTTAAGAAGCTTTTATGGCCACTCTGGCTTGTGCTCCTTTTTACTCTGGAGATTGAAAAAGCACTTTTTTACATAATTTGTACATATTCTACATGCCCACCCTACTTCTCATTCTTTCATCTGGCCAGTGTGAAACCTAGTGAGCAGCTATTTACTGTCTACCTCAAATACAGTCAAACACACCTATAATTCAGTGCATTACACTGGTGTTCAATAAATGCACATTGCAACATATGTGCCATTTCTTGTAAATCCATTTACAAGATCTGTGTACATTTCTGCCCATCTCAATGTCCTTCTCACCGTGAGAGAAGCTGGTCGGCTTTTCATACATAATGTCACCTTGATTTTGACTGACGCCTCACAGCAAGAAGGTCGCTGGTTTGAGCCTCAGTTGGGTCAGTTGGCATTTCTGTGTGGAGTTTGCATGTTCTCTCCGTGTTCGCGTGGGTTTCCTCTGGGTTCTCTGGTTTCCCCAGTGAATAGATGAATTGGGTAAGCTAAATTGTCCGTAGTGTATGTGCTTGAATAAGAGTGTATGGGTGTTTCCCAGTGATAGGTTGCAGCTGGAAAAGCATCCGCTGCGTAAAACATATGCTGAATAACTTAACGGTTCATTCCGCTGTGGCGACCTGTGATTAATAAAGGGACTAAGCCGAAAAGAAAATGAATAAATAAATGAATGATTTCGACTGAACCCACCCATCCCTTCCCTAAACCCAACCAATAGTGTTTTCAAAAACAAACTAGAAGAAAAAAGCTATTGCAACTGCATGCTTTTACCACAGTATCACACTGCTTTTTTGGGTTTCGTTTTATCTGGTTTCTAGAATCGCCGACTCGAATCCTGGTTCTCTTCTCCCCGCCACCCAAGTCTGGTGCCATTCGTTGTGAGCTACTGAGCAAATCGATCACACCAGAAATTTTGTCGCTACAGAGGTAAGCAGTCAGCTGTACTGCCCCATAGCATTCATTTTACACACAAAATGCAGCGATTTTGTACCCTGGGGTATATATCTCCTAGATATAAAAAATGTAGCCCTGGGCACATTTTCCCAATGAGCCCGTGTTGGCATAATCTCATCCCATAAAGCATGTGGGGATACAACAATCATGTGGCATGTGCATACTATCATGATGATGAAATTTCCATCACATAGGCTGTACACTGACCTTTGCATGAGCATGAAAAGATAAGTAGAGGTATACTGTCAGAAGTTATCATTTTGGAATACTCTGCATTAGGGTAACCACCTGGCTGTGTTTTGCAGGACAGAAGATGTGATTTTGTTGGACAATATGGGACACAGAGAGCAATAAATGTACCTGTAATCTTATTTGTGATTGGAAAAATTTAATTAAAAAAAAGGAAGTCACTCATTTTATCTGCTGAGTCCTCTTAGGTGCCAGTTTGTCCTGTTAGAGTTGGTGAGGGAAAATATCAAGGACTCAAATGCAGCATTAAAAAAACAACAAAACAAAACAAAAACTACCCAGAGGGGAAAACAGAGTGTAAAGAAACACTAATGGGCTGGACAAGGCAGGACAAGGTCAAGACTGGAACCCCACAAGGAAGCACTGATGACAAACTGGCACAAGTCAGCAAAAAGACACAAGCACATGATAAGTAAAAACACTTACCCTGTGCTCACATATGTGGCATGAATGTTCAGATCCCAGCACCAGAGCGAAACTGAAACCAACTTGACAGAAGCTCTGAGATTGAAAACCATGCCATGGACAAATGACATAAACAAAAGGAGAGACAGTGTAACCCATCTATCAAGTTGTTTTAACTGAAAAGGGGAAAAATATCTACAGGGTCTGAGCTTTTCAAATATATATATGAAATTACATAAAAAATACTTGGATTCTCTGGTTCGGGATATCTCACAACCACAAAACAACGTATTTATGAATTGTGTGGCTACACTTGCATGTTACTCATATTATAATCTCCAACTGCTCAAATAAAAAATACACAAGAAAATACTTTTGAGTTTGTTTGCTGTATTGGGATTTTCTGTTCTGTATCTGTATCTGGAAAACGCACTCACATATTCAAAAGAAAAACAAAATAAAGTACAATATTATGTTCACAGCAATCCAATTCTTAAAAAACAAACAAAAAAACAAACAGATCAAATCATACAGAAAATATGAAATATAATTTTTAACAGTCTAAATGTCCAATTTCAATATATATGTGAATACTCCAAAGTCTTGAATGTAATGGAAAACGTAGTTCAATGAATGTGAATCAGTGTATGTGTTCCTACGAAAATCCTCGACAATTGAATGATGAAATGAATCCTTCCATACTGACATGAATCCTCACAGAATGAATGCAATGAGTCTCTCCCCTTGCCTGCACAAATCCAATGCAACCGCGGTGCGATGGAACAGTCCGATGTCACCAAGCTAATGCAGCAAAACAATTTGGGACATGTATTTCACAAAGAATTGGCAGGATGGATTAAATTAGAAGACAGCCGAAATGCAGCTCTCCTGTCTTCACCACAAGCTGGCGCGCAAGTGACGTCAGCCACCCTTACTTCACGTAACATTATTATGCTATGCTATTTAACACTCTAAACTTGCACATTTACACCGATCCATGAACAGAATGCATCATCAGTACAAAATGACCTTAACAAATTGAAAAATAAAATAAATATGCAGAAAATCAGAATGCAGGTTGCAATTCCTACAAGCTGCCGGCTCCGCATTGGCTCATTCCTCCCTCGTCTCCTCTTTGGACCATCAGCCCTCCAGCTCCGCCAGGCTCCTTCATCCCTTTGGCTCCGCCATGGTCAGTTGTCGCCCTGCTTTCGCCTCCGGACTCCTCTCCTTTGGCTGCACCTCGTCACTCCGTCCTACCGGCTATGTTGAGCTCCTCCCTCCCTCCAGCGTCTCCTTGGTCCTCTGTCACTTTGGCTCCACTGCGGGCTTCTGGACCTACGTGTTCGCCTCGGTCGGGTGAGCCTCCTGCTCCACCTAGGCCTTCCGGGACTTCGTCGTCACCCTCGTCCATGGGCTCTCCTTGGGCTTTACCTCCATTAGCGGCATCTCCCTCGGGCGGCCCCCTGGAGTCGGTGGCCACATCTCCTCCATGGCTCCTCCCTCCATCGACTCTGCCCTGGGCCGTCCTCCTGGTTGTTTCCTGGGTCTCAGTCTTCCTGCTCCAGCTTCCCTCCTGGCTCCTCCCTCCAAGAACTCCTCCCTGGCCACGTTTCCTTCCCCACGCCCTCCAGTTCGTCTCCTGGCTCCTCCCTCCTAAGACTTCTCCCTGGCTCCTCCTCCTCCCAGCTCCTTGTGTCTTGTTGTTTAGAAGGCGCGAGGATGCGCCTTCAAAAGGGGGTTAATGTCAGGTTCTGTTGTTGTGTTCCATGTGCTTCTGTTGTCATCATGTGATCCCTTTGTTCTGTTTTCCCGCCATGTTGATTTTCATTAGTTTCACCTGTGTTCCTCCCCTGTGTATTATCAGTTCCATTAGCCCTTGTGTATTTATACCCCTTAGTTTGCCTTAGTCCCTTGTCCGGTATTAAGTTGTCCTTCCATGTAGTCTTCACCCCATGATTCCTGTCTGTCAATGTTCCAGTGTTTCCCGTGACTTATGTTAATAAATCTGTGTATTTGTGATTATTCCCATGTCTCGTGCCTTCATGTGAAGAGCGAATCGTGACAGTAGCATGACAGTGGCTCTCCTGTCTTCACCACGAGCTGGCGCGCAAGTGACGTCAGCCACCCTTGACCTCAATTCTGGTTTTCAGAAAATAACTTCTGAATATAAAAATATACATCAACAAATTCAATTTACATGCCCAAATGTACTGCATCAAGTAAGGTAAAATATATATAAATACATATATTTTGACAAATAAAAAAAATTAAATAAGAAACTCTTTATTACATATAAAAATAAAACAATATTTAATACTCAAATATTTGAGTGGGTTACTACAGAATGACTTGGGCCTACCTTTGTGTGCCCACAACAAGGGACGAGAGTACCTGAGACAGTTAAGGCTTTTCAGTTTTTGTTATTCTTGTTATAGCTGCAGGTTATAACTAGCAGGTGTTTCCCGGAAGGCCTAGGTGGAGCATGCTAGTGCTAGTAGCATTTCTAGTGCATCTAAACATTGAGTCGAGGTGTCAACACTATTTGAAAGAATTAGGTACTTTTATGTTACATTACTTGCTATCCTGGCTTGTACATCCTAACGATTCATTCCGAGGTAATAATCAATTGTTTTCCAAATATGTATTTTTTTTAAATATCCTTGTAAAGAGTTTATCATAAATCAGTGAGCTTCTCTTCAATGTATTCCGATTCTTATTATCTGTCGTTATCTGACATTTGGATGAAACTGAACTGAATTAAACTGAACTGAGCTTCAACAGTGACATTTATACTAAGCTGAACTGTACATACAAGTACATCCAGGATGGTTGTTCTGGCAGAATAAAGAACTTATTAGTATTTTGATTGATTGATTGATTGATTGATTGATTGATTGATTGATTGATTGATTGATTGATTGACTAATTGCCTCACTGATTGGCATTAGCCAAGCAATTGGCAATGGCATTACAGTGATGCAGCATCTCTTTTAAAATAAATATATTTGCAGAATAAACTGTATTATGTATGCTCCCTAAGAGGTATGCCTAGGACACTAGCTAACTCTTGCTGATAACCCTGAAGTGCCAAAATGTCTTCCGTTCTCACGCAGCAGTATGGAGTATGTGGAGTCAAACTATCCAACACAGAGAAGATTTCATCCTACAGAGGCAAATATGTAGCAATTGTTTGACTCCTTTTGAATTCATCTCATTCCTCTGATTTCATTTCAATATTTAATTGGCGATCTCGTCCATAATTCATGCAGAGGCGGACGTACTGAAGAGGCAAGAGCACAGATGCTCGGCCCTGAAGGAGGGGGTTAATGAGAAATAGAACATCTAGTATAGCAAATGTCAAAAAAGATTGCTAATATTTTGGTACATGAAGTCTAAAGCCAGATGTTTTTTTTTTTTTAGGTGACCGCAGGATGTTCTCAGCGGTGTTAGGGTAATGTGTTACAAGTAATATGTAGTATATAATTAATGTGTACCTTAACACTTTAATGAACTTGTTTTACCCTTTGAACAAACAAACAATGAATAAATGAAAAACCGAATCAATAAGATCTTTCTGTGGACAGTGACAATTTACTGCTTTTTTCTCCTGTCTTTTTATGCTTTACATTGAGAATAGATACATTTTCCTAAAATGTGGTCTGAAAAATGACTAAATATTCACATTTATTTTTTAAATACATCAGCTGATAACAAAACACAATAAAGAATGCATTATGTAATGTAATGCAATGTGTATTTATATAGCACATTTATTGTGTATGGTCATACACCCAAAGGACTTCACAATTATGAGGGGGGTCTCTCCACATCACAACCAGTGTCCAGAATCCACTTGCATGATGCGACGGCAGCCACAGGACAACGGTGCCAGTGCGCTCACCACACAATAGCTATAGGTGGAGTGGAGAGACAGTGATACAGCCAATTCGGTGGATAGGGATGTTAGGGAGGCCATGATGGGTAAGGGCCGATGGAGGGTATTTAGCCAGGACACCGGGGTTACACCCCTACTCTTTACGAGAAATGCCATAGGATTTTTAATGACCACAGAGGGTCAGGACCTCGGTCGGTGCTCAAAAGACAATGCTCACTGACAGTTTAGTGTCCCCTTCACTTTACTTTACTGGGGCATTAGGACTCACACAGACCACAGGTTGAGCTCCCTCTGCTGGCCTCACTAACACCACTTCCAACAGCAACCTAGTTTTCCCACGTGGTCTCCCATCCAGGTACTGACCATGCTCAGCCCTGCTTAGCTTCAGTGAATAGCCAGTGTTGGGCTGCAGGCTGTGGCTGTGGTTAGCTAACAAATTAAGAGTGAGCAATATATTTGACAGCATTTATAAATCCTGATTAATGTTAGCAAAGTAGATAAGGCATAATACAATTTTATTCAAGCATTATTATAGGTCACAACTATATTAATTAATGCTATAAAAGTGACTCACCAGAAGATGGTATCTTGCTTTGATCAAGATGACATTCAGGTTTCAGGACATCATGATATGTATATGTGAATGTGGTGTCCTTTTATCTGCCTAGTTGAGATTGTATCTTAAAATCAGAGATACTCTATCAACTCCGTAGGGTCTAAACCCTGTGTTTGTGCGTGTGTGTGTGTGTGTACCTTCCATACATTATGTTTGTTACACAAGTATATCAATACTAGTACATTTTTACTTCATAGGGACTTTTTTGTTCCAATGGCGAAAACGACTCATAAATCTCACAGAATGAAAAAAATAGATATATACAAAATTCAGATTGTTTCCTTCATCTGAGATTTGATCAAAGCAGAGGCATATATACATGCTAAATCTTTAAAACAAAATAAACTGTGTAGTGTGTAGGAAATAAAAATATCTTTCTATAATTTCATTCGTTACTTCACTATTCTATTTCCACATCTATTCCACAATTTCATAACTATTCATAAAGCATGTTTAATTGATCTGTTCCGTTTAATAAGATTTTTAATTCATTTATTTACTAGCTTCGCTAGCTTTCACAGTATTAGATTGAAATATCAGAAAAAGCCACAAGTTGTTAAATAGCCTATGCATGTGTTATTTACAAGCACACACATAATATCTTCTGTACCAGCAATTTGCAATTTGCAGCGCAAAAAGCAAAACAAATTTTAACTTAGCAAATAACCATGGAATAAGCGGGATAATCAACGGTGTCGGGTGGTTCTTTGCCTCCATATTGTGCATTTAAAATTCTTTAACGCATGACAAGCCATTGATTATTTCTTACATATAGACTATACTGATAAGAATTTTGCGACATCTGCCTAATCTGTAGGGTTCAATATGGAGTTTGCCCACCCTTTGCAGCTATAACAGCTTAAAAATCTCCTGGGAAGGCTTTCAACATTGTTTTGGAATGTGTTCGTGGGAATTTTTCACCATTCTTCTAGAAGCGCATTTGTGAGGTTAGGCACAGATGTTGGACAAAAAGGCCTGGCTTCTTCTATAACCATGGAATAAGCAGGATAATCAGTGGTGTCAGGTGGTTCTTTGACTCCATATTGTGCATTTAAAATTCTTTAACCAGCCATTGATTATTTTTACATATAGACTATATTGATAACAATTTTGTGACATATGCCTAATCTGTAGGGTTCAATATGGAGTTTGCCCACCCTTTGCAGCAATAAGAGCTTAATAAGTCCCTCCCACTTTGAGGTCACCCAGCCTATTTGTGGTGTAATCCATCCCACTTGGAGGTCTCTGGTCTGCAGCGATACCTACTTGTAGCTCACAGTTGGGTGCTTTGTGCACTGGTGTGCAGTCATGTTGGAACATGAAGGGCTACTCTGTCAGGGAAACCGATTCCAAGAAGTTCTCTTTTCTTGAGATAATCTGAAGGTCACACAGTTTGCTATTGACTCTGCAGAAAGTTGATGACATCTGTGCACCTCAGCATGTGTTGATCCCGCTCTGTGATTTTATGTGGCCTGCTAGTTTGTGGATGAGTTGCTGTTGTTGCAAATTGCTTCCACTTAATTGTTTGGTTACCATTAACCAAATACCATTAACATCTGGTCAGAATGCAATGCAAGAATTCACTTAGAATGCACTGCTTGAGAATTAAGTATTCATTCACAATTGTGACCCTGGACCACAAAACCATGAGTCATGAGTTGTATGGGTATATTTAGAGCAAAATCAAAAAATAAGTGTTTTTCTTTCATGTCAAAATATATAAGTAAAGATAAATACATATCATGAAGATATTTTGTACATTTCCTACTGTAAACCTTTCAAAATGTAATGTTTGTGTGTGGATCCAGCAAAGTCGCAAAAAAAAAAAAAAGCCCTGAGACAAGCCACCCAACTTACAAACTACCCACTCAACTTTGGTATCGGTGTAAAGCTTAGGATTTTCCCTTTTAGGATCATCTATTCTCCAAATTGTCTTTGCAGCAGTAATAATAGCGAGCCATAAAGCAAATCTGTCTTGCATCAACAAAACCAGTTACAGCACCTCTTCACATGCACAGTGTAAACAACACATCTGATGTAGCATGTTTGCTCTATTTAAATGCTAATGACAGCAAAAATTTTGTAAGGCAAGTAAATACATTTTTTGCAAATCATTTGGAAGATGATACAAAATGTCCACCGACCAAAGGAGGACACCCTGGAAGATGATACATTTGATCAATGTTTGGACCATTACGGTTGAATTTGATGAGGTTGAGTGGGAAAATATTTCAAAGTTCAGGTGAGTCTGTAACAAAATTCCTAAATGGCTTCTCTACAAAAATAGTGAGCTTAGCTGTTTAAGGTGAGACTGTTTAAGGTCAGATGTGATTTCAGCTCATCCCTGATTGAGGGCAAATTGATAAAACGTGAAAGGTCAAATATAAATTTTACATGTTCCTGGTGAAATATTCATTCATTCATTCATTTTCATTTCGGCTTAGTCCCTTTATTAATCTGGGGTCGCCACAGCGGAATGAACCGCCAACTTATCCAGCATATGTTTTACGCAGCGGATGCCCTTCCAGCTGCAACCCATCTCTGGGAAACATCCATACACACCCATTCACACTCATACACTACGGACAATTTAGCTTACCCAATTCACCTATACCGCATGTCTTTGGACTTGTGGGGGAAACCGGAGCACCCGGAGGAAACCCACGCCAACACAGGGAGAACATGCAAACTCCACACAGAAACGCCAACTGGCGAGGCTTGAACCAGCGACCAGCGACCTTCTTGCTGTGAGGCGAACGTGCTACCCACTGCGCCACTGTGAGGCCCCCTGGTGAAATATTTGTATGAAATATATAGTTGTGCTAAACCAAAAGTGTAAATTTAGATTTTTTTCACTATTTTGATTGTTTTGCACCCTCAGACTTCAGATGTTCAGACCATTTGTATATCTGCAAAAAATTTGGCAAACCTAAAAAAAGACAATTACTAGAAAGCTTCTTTGAGTTTTCAGATGATATGTAAATCTCAATAATAATAATTTAAAAACAAATTACTCACAACAAAGGTTTGTAGAAGCAGTCTGCATACCTAAGTGATTTAATTTATACACACATGGCTATGGAAGTGAATAGAATACCTGAGTTCAATGATTTGAATGGGTTTAGTAAATGTACATTCTTTTTTATATATTTTTTCAGGAGGGTTGACATCAAAGCAAATGTCTTTTTGGTGTCAGGTTTGAGACAAATCTCTGTCATAACCAAAGGAATTTACTCTTGATATTGACCTCACTGAACCCTCTGAATGCAGACTTCTGGAAAGGGGAAGGCATGTGACGCAATAATCATTTAATTGAAACTGAATTTCGATTAATTGCACATCCCTTATTACTATTATTATGATAGACATTCAATAGTGAACCTCACTTCAAGTGAATTATGTCAATGTCTTGCACAGTAAGCCTAGGTCTGGAAAATTTCTTTGCAGTCCCAAACATAGCTACAGCCTGTCACATTTTGGGGAGATAGGACTCAAGTAGAGAACATGATTTAACCCTTTCTGCACATCTACGTTAATGAGAGATGACAGAGAATAGTTATATTTTGAAAGGGATTCAATTATTGGTGGATATACTGTAGATGGGGACATATCATTTTGTATCACGCCTTTGGTCATTAGTCATTCTCTCTCACTATTTTGATCTCTCCTTTAATGACTATATGTAATGGCTCTCCTTTAATGATTATATATAAATGACTATTCCAGTAAAAAGACAATTGTAGTTCTAGCTCCATTAGAGCTATAACTACAGGCCCACAACTTTAACTATTGACTATTAGACTATAGGCTGCAGCTTCATTAATGTATTTATATCTTCATCGCTCAGTCGCAGCCATTATCATGTCAGTCCTTTATAAGAAATACAATAGAACAAAACTTCTATTGCAGGTATTGTGCAATCAAAGCTCTATGACATCTAATTGTAGGATCTTAAACATCCTTTAAATAGCCTGGCTTATGGTCCCTTAAGCTAATTTTACATTTTTCTACTGAAATTGCATGCATAAACCTTTTTTAGGTCAAAACCGCATTATTGGTAAGCATGATAATATTATAATCATGCTTCAAACCATGCATGACCAGCATTTGCTGTGTCACTTCCTGACAGCAAAGGAAAAAACAGATGAGTCAATGTTTTTTTTTTTCTGTATGGAGAGCAGCTGTTCCACAATACATTGGGGCCAATGAAAAGAGACACTAATAACCTAGAGAGAGAGACGTTTACTGTATATAATCTGTTTTTGTCTATTGATGCCTGGAGAGTCCTCAAACACATCTGCAGAAACCAAACACAATGGCTGGAGTGACAACATAACAAAATGCTCTCCTTGAACATTACACAAATTGATTTTCTCACCAAAATGAAGAGTTCACAGTGCAGAAAAAGCACTTACATGACAAATGGAATCACAGAGAGAATGTTTTATAGCAGTTCAAAAAGAGAAATGAAAGTTGTGTCAATATTTCTTTTTTTCATATTCCATTTCAGTGAGCTGTTGACAATTGAGTTGACAGTAAATCTGCAATTTATTAACCAAATCAACTGGTTCACTGAAAAGAGCTTACTTAAAAAAAAAAAAAGTTTTCTTTTGTATAATTGCTGGATTTTATATAATGGTTTAAATAATGAAAAAAAAATTTCTTCCACTGAACCATAATCATTTACAGCATTGTCCGGGAGGGCCGGTGTCCTGCTGAGTTTAGCTCCAGCTTGCTTCAACACACCTGCCAGGAAGTTTCTAGTATATCTAGTAAGAGCTTCATTGGTGTGCATTTGCTTCATTGATGGTTCATGTGTGCTTGATTAGGGTTGAAGCTAAACTCTCCAGGACACCGGCCCTCCAGGATCGAGTTTGGACACCCCTGATTTACAGCGATGGGTTAAAACATGGGCCCCCAGCTTGTGTGGGATTTTGTTTTTTTTCTTTCTGACAAAACATAATTTTTATATGACGAATTAGAATTGAGACTGGCAAACCTGTTACTCTGCTTTGTTTTGGATGAAAGACAACACAACAAAATACTCTCTTTGAACATTACACAAACTGATTTCTCACCAGAATGCAGTTCTTACTGCAATGAGTTCTCAGTGCAGAATAAAGCACTTAAATAAGAATTAGATTCACATAAAAAATGTTTTAAGGTAGTCCAGACAGAAATACCAGTTGTCAATATTTTTTCACAAATTTTGACAATTTAATACTTCCTTCAAGTGAGCCATTAACAATTGAATGGTTACTGGGTCAGTGAGTTGACATTTATTGTTAATATATTCTTCCAGTGAGCCTTTAATATTGACTGGTTCACTGAGTTGAATCGGATTTGTGAGCAAATCTGTCAGTGCAATTTATGTACCTAATCAACTGGTACACTGAAAAGAACTAACTCAAATAAATAATTATTTGATGAGTTTATTTAACTAATATATATATATACACACACACACACACACACACACACACACA
>CAIGQW010055277.1:828138-843359 GCA_903798125.1 Danio choprae | reverse complement strand
AGTGTGACTGGTGATCGGGGCTGACAGAACGTGCAGGAGGTGTGACAATTATTTGAAAAAACTGAGATCTTACAATATATATCATGACTTTACTTGAAGGAGCCTGAGGTAAATAACTCATTTTTAACATAAATATATTAATCAGGCATGTGCACAGGTAGGGCTCAACCTGTGCAGAGCACATGCCCTTTTTTCTCATGTAGTAAAAAAATGCCCCTCAAATGAATGAAAGTGCCCCTTCAGTTCTAAGACATCCGCGATCGCCCCTTCCTCACCCAGACTTTGCGATCGTGATCATCCTGCCAGGTCTTCACTTTCGAAGGGTCTCGGCACGGCCCTGATCTTAATAAGTCATATCTGAATTAATATAGTTTACTTTTTTTACTGTACAGTGTTAAGGAAATAAAGGTGCCTTGACTTGACTTGGTACATGTAAAAACAAAATGACATTTTAAATGTATTGACAAAAATAATTCATGGTAATGAAGCCAATTATTTGACACAAACGCATCCTATTTATTGACTTTATTGAGTTTTTATATAATGGTTTTAATAAACCATTATAAAAATTATATGAGACAAATCTTAAATATATCTTGTATATTTATATTAGATATATTTTGTATAAAAGGGACTAAGCCGAAAAGAAAATGAGTGAATATTTTGTATATATTTTGACTTTAATCTTATTTTACCTGATGGCGTACTATAAAATCTTCTTTAGAGCGTCCATTTTTCACACATCTTGAGAGTCTAACATTATGGCAACTGAGATCTGTGACATGGGAGATCATATTTGCACAGCCTGACAAACCACAGCCGTGAAGGACTATAAAAATTTGCGCAGTGTGAGCCGGGCTTTAGACTTTGTAGTTTATTTTTATCATTATATTTATAGAGCACCTCATGTCGACTTTCAGCATTCACAGAGAAACAGAAATCTGATTTTCTTTTTCTTATTTTTCTGTATGGCTGGATGAGCACCTGGTCCTTGAAGCCAAGTCCACAAAGAACCAGAGGGAGCATAGGTCATTCACTCTTATTAATGAGGGGAGAGGGTCTAATTGAAAGTAGAGTGCACCTGTAATATATATGTGAGGAGAGCTGCGGAGAAAAGCAAGTATAACCAGCTGGGGAAGTAACTTAAGTCTCACGACACAAGTCTCTCAAAGTGCTGAGTCAATTGGAGGTATGTGTGTTTAGGGGATATGGCTTTTTCCTCTCCAGAGTCAAGCACAGCTGCCACCCACACCGCAGAGTGCTTCATTATCGGGCCCTTGCACCTGCAGCCGCCCTGTAAAGTGGCACAGTGCAATTACTACTGGAATAGGAATGAACCTTAAGCAAATGCCAGTAATGGGCAGAGGAAGCGATGTTGTGGGTGGTCTGGTTCCTTTAAAACCCACTTTTTGTCTTGATATTAATATTGTTATACAGTACAGTATGTGCTCTACAACTTTTATTTCAGAGATGTCGTAATGACTTCCTGTGCCAAACTATTCCTTAGTATGTCAGTAAAAAAATGCTGGGTTCCACACAATTCCCTCCTGTTGTCTCAATTCAATTCAAATTCAATTAATTCTTATTTTTATAGAGCTTTTACAATGTAGATTGTGTTAAAGCAGCTTAGCATAGATACCAGTCTAGTAAATAGAAACTGCTTTAGTCCAGTTTTGACAGTTGAAGTTTACTGTAATGTAAATGTCACTGCTGAAAGCCAAAACACTGGAGAGCAAATCAAGTAAGCCAGTGGCGACAGTTGTAAGTAACAAAATTAACCAACTGACGAAAGTGAAGGGAAAAAAAAACCTTGAGGAAAAAGTTAACTTAATTGTTTTTAGAAATTTACTAAACATAAAACAATTAAGTTATATTAAAATATCAAGAATTGTGTTGTGTCAGCTTGTTTTAAATAAGTTAATAACTGATTTTTTTCTTCTTGTTCTTGTTCTTGTTCTTCTTCTTCTTCTTCTTCTTCTTATTGTTATTATTTATTTATTAGTTTTTAGGGGCAGCACGGTGGCTCAGTGGGTAGCACAATCGCCCCGGCTGGGTCAGTTGGCATTTCTGTGTGGAGTTTGCATGTTCTCCCCGTGTTCGCGTGGGTGTCCTCCGGGTGCTCCGGTTTCCCCCACAATTACAAAGACATGCGGTACAGGTGAATTGGGTAAGCTAAATTGTCCATAGTGTATGAGTGTGTATGGATGTTTCCCAGTGATGGGTTGCAGCTGAAAGGGCATCCTCTGCGTAAAACATATGCTGGATAAGTTGGCGGTTCATTCCGCTGTGGCGACCCCAGATTAATAAAGGGACTAAGATGAAAAGAAAATGAATGAATATTAGTTTTTATTTAGAGCTATATATTAGTCAATTCAATTGAACAAAGCACAGTGTTCATTAATCAACACTCCTCAAGAATGTAAATGTACCCAAATTAGCCCAAAACTAGTTTTCATTTGTAGTTCCTTTGCCAGATGTTAAAGGCATATACCAATAAAAATACAAATTGAAGATAAACAAAGCTAGTTTTCGCAATGTTGATTATTAAGAAGCCATTTCTTAAAATTATACTGAAGTCAATTAAATGATACATATTTTCTAACAGATTGTGATACCAAATTCCACTGATGTGATGCTCTAAAAAAAAGTGGAATAATGCAATCAGCTCAGCAATAAGCAATGTTAAGTAAAAAAATTTAAAAAGTAAAAAGTAAAACATGTAAATACACACATTATCCATATAATATTCTCTTTATTAGATCCGTGTTAATCCATCTTAATGTTTTAGAGCACATGCATTCATATTGAAATGGACCAATATGTTCCAAAATGATGATTTTATCTTTCATCTGACTTTTATTATTTGCCCATTCTTCCTTTTAAAGTGGCTTTAACACAGTCTGATTAAGCCACAATGATTAATGATATACTAATATCTCAATTAATAGTTAGTTTAGCATGAACTAATGATGAATGAAAGAATGGATCAATCAGGAATTAATGAAGGACTAACCTTGGTCACACTTAATTTTAATTCATTTAACTACTGATTAATATTAATTAGTGACATGTATTGGCTGGGGTTAGAATGTGTTAGGTTTAAGGTTAGTTACATGTAATTATAGATAATTCATTGTAATTACTATAGTAAGTGGATGGAACCTGTAACTACATCGCCTTAAATTCAAGTGTTACGATAACCTTAGGTATGACTGGAATCCTGAGAATTCATGTGTTATCAGCAGTCAGCTTAACTACATATTAGCATATGTTTGTTAGTCAACGTGTTACTTAACAAGAAATTGACTGCTTTATTGAGTGGATTCTATAGGAAGAATGAAGAAATGCAGAACACATCATCACATGATCTGTTGAGGCATCTATATGTCATGACATTTCTTGAAGGGGCCCAAGGTCATTAACTCATTATTAACAAGTCATTTACTAACATGATCTCATGATCTTTGAGACATATATATGTCATGACTTTACTTAAAGGAGCCCGAGGTAATTAACTCATTTTTAAACAACCATTTACTAACAAGAGCTCTTAATTTGTGTATCTTTAAAAGTCATAGGGTACATGATTAATGATGTACTAACATCTGAATTAATATAGTTTAGTTAGTTTATTGTAAAGTGTTGTGGAAATAAAGTTGCCTTTACTTGATGTAGTACATATAAAAATGAAATGATGCATGGGAATAATGCCAACTATTTGGCACAAACGCTTCCTATATATTGAGAAATGATATAAACCATTATATGAAATTACATGAGACAAATGTTAAATAAATCTTTTGTGAAAATATAGATGGGGCCTCACAGTGGTGCAGTGGGTAGGATGTTCGCCTCACAGCAAGAAGGTCGCTGGTTTGAGCCTCGGCTGGGTCAGTTGGCGTTTCTTTGTGGAGTTTGCATGTTCTCCCTGTGTTGGCGTGGGTTTCCTCCGGGTGCTCCGGTTTCCCCCACAAGTCCTAAGACATGCGGTATAGGTGAATTGGGTAAGCTAAATTGTCCGTAGTGTATGAGTGTGAATTGGTGTGTATGGATGTTTCCCAGCGATGGGTTGCAGCTGGAAGGGCATCCGCTGTGTAAAACATGTGGTGGATAAGTTGGCGGTTCATTCCGCTGTGGCGACCCCAGATTAATAAAGCGACTAAGCCAAAATGAAAATGAATGAAAATATAGATGATAGTTTTTTTCTAAAAGTTAACTAAGAATGATTAAAGTAACGACACCAATGGCAGGCTGTTATTAACAGCAAATGTTTTCTGGTTCTTTGCAAGGATTTGCATTCAACTGTTGAGCTTTTTTTTGTTCATTTCTTTTATCTTTGATTCATTACTTTGTAAACATGGACAGATGTGTTAACAGCACAATCAAGCCAACTTTACTGCACCAAGAAAGATATAAACCTATTCACATGTTCAAATTATACCTGCAGGAATGATTCCATTTTTATGTTATGTTATGTTATGTTATGTTATGTTATGTTATGTTATGTTATGTTATCTTAAGTTATGCTTTATGTTATGTCATGTCATATGTTGTTCGCTCAAAAATAATTTTATTGTTTGTTAAATCTACTTATTTGGAATGAGCTGATACAACAATTTTTTGAGGGTTTTTTGGGACAACTTAATTGTTTTATGGTCAATCCTCTTAAATGTGTTAAAACAATTACATTAACTTAATCGGTTTAGTTTTTTACAGTGTTGTGTTACATCATGTTTTGTTATGTTACGTTTGGTTATGTCATGTCATGTTATGTCATGTTGTGACAACTCACTCACTCACTCATTTACTGACTCATTCATTCATTTTCTTTTCAGCTTAGTCTCTTTATTAATCAGGGGTCACTTATGCAGCATATATTTTCACGCAGCGGATGCCCTTCCAGCTGCAACCCATCACTGGAAAACATCCACACACTCTCATTCACACACATACACTACGGACAATTTAGCTTACCCAATTCACCTATAAGGCATGTCTTTGGACTTGTAGGGGAAACCGGAGCACCAAAGGAAAAGACTCGAACCAGTTGAGGCTCCAACCAGCAACCTTCTTGCTGTGAGGCGACAGCTCTACCCACTGCGCCAACGTGCCACCCCCTGACTCATTCACTCACTGAATAATTTGTTTATTTAAAATTTTTGTTAATATGAACGGTGCTATTAAAACATGACCAGTTGACTAAACATGACAATCTTACTGTATACTTTTACATAATACACAACAATATTGTGCAAGATGCAAAAGAGGTATTTTAAATTTGAAGAAAACAGGTAGTGGTTTGTGGTACATTCACAGGTAAACATTATTTTTTCCTTATTGAGTCCTTGAAAGATGGAGTTTAAGTAAAGTGTCCGGTCATATGGAGAGAAGAGTGTGTATACAGGTGGTTTGTCAAGCCCACTCATCTGTGTGAAGCACATATACGAAACAAAGAAACACACATAAACAGAAAATAGTGTTCAACAAAAATATATATTTTTTCCTTTCAAAGAAATCTGCCTTACAAATAATAAAATGAATAGTGCATATGTGTACCACTTTTGTATATTGTGTAATGTGTGTCATGGAGTTGGACTGGCGATATTCTTATTATAGATAAGGGCCCTCACTTTTATAATTTTGTATAACAATATACAGCGTCACAGTGGGTAGCACAATCGCCTCACAGCAAGAAGGTCGCTGGTTGAAGTCGGCTGGGTCAGTTGGTGGAGTTTGTATGTTCTCCCCGTGTTCGCGTGGGTTTCCTCCGGGTGCTCCGGTTTCCAAAGACATGTGGTAAGGTAAATTGTTCGTAGTGTATGTGTGTGAATAAGTGTGTATGGTTGTTTCCCAGTGATGGGTTGCAGCTGGAAGGGCATCCGTTGTGTAAAACATATGCTGGATAAGTTGGCGGTTCATTCCGCTGTGGCGACCCCAGATTAATAAAGGGACTAAGCCAAAAAGAAAATAAATGAATAACAATATACACAAAATTGGGCATCACGGTGGCGCAGTGGGTAGCAAGCCTTACAGCAGGAAGGTCGCTGGTTCGAGCCTCGGCTGGCTCAGTTGGCATTTCTGTGTTAATCTGGGTGGCGATTAATAAAGGGACTAAGCCAAAAATAAAATGAATGAATACACAAAATTTAAAATTCGAAAAACAGTATGCTTAATATAAAAAGCAAAATGTACTACATGGAAAAGAAAGAATCCATGACTCTAAATTAAACAGAAATCCTACATTTGAGGTGAAATGCACATATTGTAAACATGATAAAGGAAGACACTGATGATTTATAATTAATCTTATAATTCATAATCATTTATCATTCATTGATATGCATTATTTATTAACTGAAATAAAAATTATACCAAAGGTACATTTCAAGGAGAAAAATCTGTTGTGTAATCAAAAAACAAAAACATGACTAAGATTATTGACGTTGCATTTGTTAGAGAAGACCTTCCTTGTCTTGTTTCACCTTTATTTTAGTATTTGAATGTGCAGAAATTAAACCTCAATTATGCATAGATGGATGACTGACTGACTGAATCATTCATTCATTCATTTTCTTTTCGGCTTAGTCCCTTTATTAATCTGGGGTCACCACAGCGCAATGAACTGCCAACTTATCCAGCAAATGTTTTACGCAGCGGATGCCTTTCCAGCTGCAACCCATCACTTGGAAACATCCATACACACTCATACACTATGGACAATTTAGCTTACCCAATTCACCTATACCGCATGTCTTTGGACTTGTGAGGGAAACCTGAGCACCCGGAGGAAACCCACGCCAACATGGGGAGAACATGCAAACTCCACACAGAAATGCCAACTGACCCAGCCGAGGCTCGAACCAGCGACCTTCTTGCAGTGAGGCGATTGTGCTATCCACTGCGCCACTGTGAGTCCCTGACTGAATCAATGAATGCTAAAAAAAAACAAAAACAATACTTCTATCATTATACATCTTAAATAATACACTGTAAAATATAAATATGACAAAAAGTCATGAATACAAATGTTTTTAACTTACTTTAATAATAATAAAAAAAAGACAGCAAGAGTTTTTACAGTGTAATGATAATAATTGCTAAGTAAGGGATGCTGGACAACAGGGTTGAGGATTCAAATGCAGGTTTATTACAAGAATGGTCAGACAGGCAACAGTCAACAGGGTCAAACAGATACATACAGAGAATCCAGAGTCGTGGTCAAAGAACAGGCAAATGGTCAGTACAGGCAGCAAGGAATCAAAACAAACAGACAAAGCAAAGGGTCAAATCTCTGCTAGGCGTGGCTAAACAAGGAAAAACCGCATCATAATGCTCACAGATAAACAAGACTCTGGAATGTGTGTCTGTGCTGCTTTTAAAGTCCAAGTAATCAGTTCATAATGATCCTCCGGCTGTGTGCGTGTATGTGTAATCAAGGAGGAACAGGTGTGAGTGTGTGGTGCATGACAGGATTTGACAGGATTTGTAGTTCTTTTTTGGCAGATCTGTATGGATCGCTGGTGATTGTGACAATAATAACAATAATAACAATTGCATATATAAAATGTTTACATTAACAATATATATTCTACCACTTAATTGCAAGTTTTCAATAAACTGACAATTCAAAAATACAACATGAATGTTAACAAATTCTACATAATGAGGTGAAGGGGAAATCTATTTTAAGCCACGTGGGACAACTAATATCGAAAATGAGTTGATGGAAATATTACATTTCCTCCAGTCATATTATGCTAAGTAGCAACATAAATCTGCACTTTAACAAGAAGATCCTCAGAGACCCAGACCATATGAACCATTTTCACCTTCAAATATCTGGACAGTCTGGACTTTCTGAATCCAAAAGGCACACATTATAAAGGCACAGACTTTATTGTTCAATTTTGTTTTAGGCTGAATGATTAGACTTCTGATATAAAATGTAGATTAACTTAAAAAAAAAAAGAAAGAAAGAAAAACAAGAAAAACTGCATTGTCAGTTTCAATCCGATCACAGTGTGGTTTTTAGGTAGGATCCAGATTAGTACTTTGTGGACAGCAAAGATGAGCAATTGACATAATTTGTCCGGCTCTCATTTCCGATATCTGTTTTTGTAGTGTTGTCAAAAAAACACCAACAATGCTCATGCTCATTCTCAACCCCACAACTACCCGATTATCCCTCTGTTGTTCCCCCTTCACGAGGAGCAGGAGGTGGTCACTGTGAAATCACATGCCATAGTGGACTATTGATCTACACACTGTAAAAAAAACCAGGGTTCCATACAATTCATTCATGTTGTCCCAACACAAATCGATCAAGTTAACATAACAAATTTAAGTGGATTGAACATAAAACAATTAGGTTACGCCTAAATCTTTCAGCTCATTTTAAATAATTAGTTTGAACAAGCAGCAAAAATCCTTTTTTTGAGTGCAAAGCTCCAGACTAGTGTTTCCAGTCTTGGAATAAGATATACGCTGAACACAGGAAGCTCAGTTCGCTGACATTTAGACTCCCTCGGTCACAAAATATTGATTCAATTATTCCTTCCCTTGTGTTTTGCCTTTTTTTTTTTTTTGGCTTTTCCTTTGACAACCTCCCATACGGCATGATAAACAGAAGCCTGCTGGGTGATTAACTAGCTTCATTCTGAGGAGACTAGTTTTCTCTTTGACATTTTAGTTACATTTCTTATCGTGTGACATCTGATTTCATGCACTGATTGAGACTTGACTTGATCTCTGTGGTTACAGTAATACAGAGATGGACAATCTGTTTCACATGACATGCCATGATATGTCTGTTTACCACATAACAAAAATACCTCCATACTAAATGGCACGCAGCAAACAGAAAATGTACATTATTAAGTTTCTATAGTAGTTCATTCATGTTGACCAAAACACATGAAGAAAATATATTTGAAATTATATGATGTGATGTTTTATATATGATATGATATAATATGATGTGATAAGATATATGATTTATACAATTGATTGGTTCTTCATTCACAGGACATATGACATAAACCATAGTGAACACCGTAGTATCCACACTGAACAGCATGCAGCAAACAGAAAACTTGCATTACCACATTAAAAAAAATATTGAAATGTATAGTCAATACTACAGTGTTTTTGAACCAAACTATTAACATACTAGTATACTATTTTGAACCATAAAGTGTATTATAGTGTATATCTTATAGTATTTAAAACACATTAATGAAAACTACAGCATAATTTCATAATGTAATATTAACTTTAGTGAACTGATAAACTCAAAAAACAAATATGATAAAATAATATAATTAAATACTGTAGAACATTTCAGTTTTTACTACAGTATCATGTTGTGTATTTTAGTATAATAAACCCTGTAGAAAACTACAGTATTGGGAAATGTAGTATGGTTTAAAAACACTATTTAGTATAAATTATTATAGTATTGTATTCATATAGGCAGTGTTGGACATGTTCCTTTTTAAAGAGTAGTTACTTCTCACAAATAGTAACTGAGTTAGTAACTGAGTTACATAATTCTAAAAGTAACTAATTAGCAGGAAAAGTAACTATTGCGTTACTTAAAAAAAAATCTAATTTGTCAAATGACTATAAATTAAATATAAAACATTGTTCACTAATCTAAACTATTTTAATGTTGCTGTAGGACAATGTGAGAGACATTGGCAGCATGTCCTCAACTATATATCTAGATATTATTTAGTTTAATTCTGTCTGAGTAATAAGTGTTTGCGGTGGAGAAAAATACGTTTTATTTGCTTTGACGTTGTGGCTTTGTCTCCTCCCTTGGTAGCAGAGGTCACGTTATCACCTGCGTAGCCACTAATTATGTGGCGGCATGTGACGACGTGAGGTGCTTCATTAAATTAGAATTACTTGTCACCGACGCAGAGAGACTCTTTTTTCCTGGGCATAAATTGCACGATACATAAACATTCTTGCCTTTCACCTCAACGAGTGAAAAGTAGTGTAAAAGTAGTAACATGGTAATGGCTTTGAAAAGGAGGAAACAGTAACTCATTTGATTACTCGTTACTGAAAAAAGTATTGCCGTTAGTGACGCTGTTTATTTATAGTGCTGTTATTCCCAACACTGCATTTGGGTTAGTCATTTTTTAGTAGTTCAAACTGAGAAAACAAAAAGCATTGGTTATGTATATTGCTCTGGGACTTTCCCAAAGATTGTGTGAAAAAATACAAACACATGGCAGATTGGAATGTGATTAAAAGTATATTTGTGTAACAACTCGTAGGTGGATGACATGATGAGACAGGAACATGATATATAACAAAAGACGGATTTATTGACAAACACTTACTGGATACAGACTGGATACAAGGAACAGGCAGACGGGACAATGACGCTGAGACAATACAATACAATACCGGACAACGAAGGATACACACGGAAGGGAATAAATAGACAGGGCGATGATTAAATTAATGTGACACAAGGGATGGACACAGGTGAGATTAATGAACACTGAACATGGTGGGAAAAACAGAACAAAGGGATCACATGACGATAACAACAGAGATGGCCCCGGGCGGAGTCGAGGAAGGGAGGGACCATGGAGGAGGAGTGGCTGCCGACTCCATGGGGCCGACCAAGGGAAACGCCGCCGATGGCGGTGGTGCCCAAGGAGGGGACGGAGAGCCGTAGGGCGAAGGTGACGCCGAGATCTCTGAGGGCTAGGTGAAGCAGGTGGCTCACCCGAGCAAGGCGACGGCAGGGTTCCGGAAGCCCGCGGTGGAGCCAGAGCAACAGAGGACCAAGGCGTAGCTGGAGGGAAGGAGGAGCCCAACGCAGCCGGTAGGACGATGCGACGAGGTGCAGCTGGAGGAGTGGAGTCCAGAGGCGAAGGAAGGGCGATGACTGACCAAGGTGGAGCCGGAGGGACGAGGGAGCCTGGCGGAGCTGGTGGGCGGACGGCCCACGACAGAGATGAGGGAGGAGTGAGCCAACGCGGAGCCCTAGGGTCGAAGGGCCGAGATGGAGTCCGCAGCTTGGAGGTTGGAGGAGCTGACGCTGGGCGACACCCTCCAGAGGGTGACACAGGAAGGTAGCACCCATAAGCGAGCTCCATTTCCGGAGCTTGAGGGTGAGCTGGGGGGCTGGCTGACTGCAGCAGTGCTGGAGCTGGCTGACTGGCTGAAGTTCTGGGGGACTGTGGGAAGCTACTCATGACTCTGGAGCTGGGGTTTTCCTCTGAAAGGACGATTAAAAGACTGTCTGGGAACAGTTGATTGGCAGGTTTGTTGAAAAACAGCGGAAGATTACAAAAATAGCCTCAGAAGTCAATGAGTAGCCTCCCAGTGTCCAGCCGTTGTCCATCTGTACACCTGGCTGTTGTCCGGCTCACACACCTGGTCAGACGGTGACTTGAGCTCCTCCATCTCAGCGCAATTCCGCTCTGTCGCTCTAGGTGACGATGGCTCGTGCGCTGGGGGTGGCTCTCCATCTGCGGTAGGCTCCCTGCAGGTGGATGACGTTGCTTGGCTGGTCACTGGGTCGGGAGTGGCACTGACGAGGTCTTCCTTCATGAAGGCGGTGAATGGCAATCTCTTTCTCGCCAATGTCCACTCCATATATGCGACGATGTTGCCCCGAGGACCATCTTCGGACGATTGTGCTCTGCGAGAGATGATGGGTGTGCAGAGCACGTCGCCCGGATAGCTGTTCACAGTCGCTAGACTATGGTCCTCAGGGCTGCTCTCCCCCTGCCCTGGATCACATGATGATAACAACAGAGGCACATGGACAGAACACTGAAAATATGTTGGTGAAACTTACATTTCTAAATGTAAAAAATGTAGGGTTCCACACAAATCGTTCATGCTGTCCCAACAAAAAATGTATTAAGTTAACTGAACATTTATTAACTGAAATTAACCGAATTTAAGTGGATTGAACATAAACAATGAAGTTGTCCCAAAAATCTCAAGAACTATGTTGTTTCAGCTCATTTTAAGCCAGTGACAACAGTGTCGAGGAAAAAAAAACTTCACCAATTGACGAAGTGAAAGGAAAAAAAAACTTTAGTGAAACCAGGCTTTGTTGGGCATGATCATTATTCTTCTGGACAAACTTCCTGAGTGGAGCTGCAGTCTAGGTGCCGGAGACTGGAGAAGCTGGACGTCCATCGGGGAAAAGCTGCAGGTGTGGGTAAGGCACCAGCGGGAGGTCAGGCTGGCCCACAGGATCAATGCGTGGACATGTTTGACACTGTGGCCTTTCAGGAATCAGTCTCATGCACTCCATTCCTCCATGTTTACCACTGCATCAGCTCGGGATACGGCCTGGTCCAGGATACCTTTGGGATCATCTCTTCACAGGTCTTGGATCGCATCAATGCTGCTGTGCAATGTCAAGGTAGATTTTATGCATCTATATCATTATTGTTTTTAGACTACTTTTGGACTACTTTTAAACAATAATAATAATAATAATAATAATAATAATAATAATAATAATAATAATAATAACAATATTAATACATCTATACAGTAATGTGAGTGTACAAACAGACAATGCATTTTTATTCATTTATTTATTTATCTATTCATTTATTTATTTATTTATTTACATATAAAAAAAAATAATAATGTGACTGTACAAACAAATGATGAATTTGTGATTATTTGATTTTAATCAAAAGTCTCCTTTGCCAATGGTGTTTAAGGAGAAAATCCTTCTTTATTTTATTTTAACAAACAATTAAGGTACATTTGGTGTAAGAAATATTAGGTAACATGTTTGAATTATTTTCTATTTGATGGTCATCTTTATTCATTCATTATTTATGACTTTTCAAATTTATGTTGTAAGGTTGGCTAAGTCTCTCTATAATATCAGACCCTGAAAACTGTTATGGAATTCCACGAGGCAACACCACGAGAATTGTCAGGCACTAAAACAATGAACTTTCTAATCTGAGAAGAAGATCAGCTAGGAAACCAGTTGTTCATCTGTCTCAGTCACCCACCCTGAGTCCCCTCTCTGCCCTCTACGTTACCTTCTCCACCAGAGCAGGTCACTAAGGGTGCGCTCACACTATGCTATCCGAACCATGCCCAGGCGCGTTTCCCGGCTCGTTTGACGAATGTGAGTGCTCCAAATTGGGCCCAGGCACGGTTCAGTTGGCCGGTCCTGGCCCGGTTGGAAGAGGTGTGCCAAAGCATGGTTCGGTGCTTTGAACTGAACAGTCACATCATCGATGACATAAGTATGCTCAGGTTTGGAAGGTAAAGATGCAGTGTGAGTGCGGGGCGTCGGGGGAGAGAGGAGGAGGGACAACCGTGCTTTGGCACGGTTCAAGACAAGTCCCCACAAGTCCAAAGATATGCACTATATGTGAATTGGGTAAGCTAAATTGTCCATAGTGTATGTGTGTGAATGAGAGTGTTTGAGTGTTTCCCAGTGATGGGTTGCAGCTGGAAGGGCATCCACTGCGTAAAACATATGCTGGATAAGTTGGCGGTTCACTTCGCTGTGGTGACCCTTAATTAATAAAGGGACTAAACCGAAAAGAAAATGAATGAATGTTCTGAGTTGAGTATTTAAGGGAAATGTGCAAAAATGTCATTGAGATATTGTAGCCAGGATACCCCGTTGCTGTGTGTGAGTCTCTGAGCTTTTGTATCAGAGACTTATATGCTGCAACGTACTTCATCCATTTCTAACTCTTGGATTTATCTTTGAGTAATTGATGTTGTACATTTCTGAAATGGCTTTTTATTCTTTGATTCTGTAATTGTCATGATACACTTTCATCTGGACAATAAAGTGTTAAGTTTTGATTCATTCTGAATTCTCCTGAAATCTTTTATATGCAGTAGATTATGTGGAGTCTGCGCTATCACTATGTTGTGACATGATTTTATGGATTTTTAAGGCGCACTTGACTGTACGGAGCAGTGTGGCATGGTAGCATGAAGACCTTTTAATAATTTAATCACTGATATTGGCAAATTGTATGGAAATTACTAAATTAACTACTTTTTTAGTAGGAATGAGCAGGGGCCAACCTGACTAATTGGGTATTAGTTAACCCTGCATCCTCAGACTGTCTAGATAGTGTTCGTGAGAGAAAACGCAATCACGGGCCGTGGAACGTATATCGGTAAGCGGTGTATATCGGTAAGCGGTGTTTGGGCCCTAATGAACGTATATCTGAAAATTATGGGATCAGATATAAATCAAAAACGCTAAATTGAGTCATAAACAATGAATGTGATCCGTTCTTACAATCAGAAATACAGTCTAAATTTGGCAGTCACTTAAAATCTAAGTCAGATATAATTCGGAGCTGAAAAACAAATATAAATAAATTCTAATAAATAACAGAATTATTTTCAGAAGTGCTAGAAAAGGCTTACACATATTTAACCTTCGAACATGCTGTTAGTTTCATCATTGGGCTAATAGATGGACTTTTACAATGTATTATTACTGTTATTTGATTTATAAAATTAAATGCATTACATTTACTAAACCATGTTTTTTAAATACTGCTTATATTTATGGCATGTTGCTCTTTAAAATATCATACAACACGATAAAAAAATCGATAAAGGCTATATTTTCTCTGTGTTAAAATGAATTTTTGTCTTAACCATCTGCGATAGCAATGTCCAAAATTTCTATTTTAGAAATGGTTTCTATTTCTGCGATGTCGCGGCTGAACAACAGCAGATAAAGATCACCTCGGGTACAGATTATGTGCTTTTTTCATTGTTAAACGCTCCCAATGTGAGTTTAAATAGCATTTTACTTGACATTTATTGCCATACTACTGAAAGCGGACATAAAAAAAAAAAATGAAAGTCAGATTGAGTGCAAAACAACAACATTAGTCACTCAGTAGCCTATTAATAATGTTAAAGAGGTTTAATGAGTATGATGAGTATGAATGAGTAAGATTAAAAGCCTTTACTATTTGTTGGGAGTGCAGTGGGTGATATTTAAATGGCTCTGTCATGTCACGTCGCGTTTGGTGCAGACAGACAAATTGCTGGAATCTTGTCTCATCATGTGTTGTTAAGAGTTCAAGTTACAGGAATGAGACACTACATAGAGTATATACAGTAAACGAAATCCTGTAAATTAGGCTTAATTTTTAAACATCCCTACTACTAGATATAATAATAATAATAATAATAATAATAATAATAATAATAATAATAAT
>CAIGQW010055277.1:809798-826624 GCA_903798125.1 Danio choprae | reverse complement strand
TGTTGGCGTTTCTGTGTGGAGTTTGCATGTTCTCCCCGTGTTCGCGTGGGTTTTCTCCGGGTGCTCCGGTTTCCCCTACAAGTCCAAAGACATGCAGTACAGGTGAATTGGGTAAGCTAAATTGTCCGTAATGTATGTGTGTGAATGAGTGTTTATGGATGTTTCCCAGTGATGGGTTGCGGCTGGAAGGGCATCCGCTGTGTGGAACATATGCTGGATAGGTTGGCGGTTCATTCCGCTGTGGCGACCCCAGATTGATAAAGGGACTAAGCCGAAAAGAAAATGAATGAATGAATTTAAAAGTCAAAGGAGGGCTAATAATTTTGCCTATATACTGTATCACATATCTAGTGTTGTTTTGATTTTGTTCTTGTTTTCCTGCATTTTGTTTTCTTCTGCTTTCCCTCTGGCTCCTCCTACCTGTTATCTGCTAATCTGACAGGTAGCTGATAACCATTCACAGTTGTGCCTGCTTGCCTATCAAGACATCAGCGGCATAAAAGCAGAGCATTTGCTAGTGTTTGAGAAACTTTCTCCCAAGGGTTTTCTGCAGAATTTTGCCTTTGACCTTCCAAACTGTTTGTTAGTTGTGTTCAACTACGATTTTGCTGTTGATATTTGTTCGATTAAGATCTGATATTTTGTTAAATTAGTGTTTGTTTTTATTTGCATGTACTTCTTCATTAACATTTAAAGTTAAATGTGAAGATCATTGTTTTGACATTTTCTTTTATAAGTTTGAGTTCAGCTTACCAGTTTTTATTAATATTTTTTAATTTTGTTTTATTTTGAAATAATGGTTAAATGTTTTCGCCGGTTTCAGGGTTAGGAAGGGAGTTGTCTTTTTTCCCCCTGTAATTTATTAAGAGGGTAACTTTTATAGTTGGAGAACCTTCTTGTTTGTCGTATTGGCTTTGACACCTCCTGAAGCTATTGGTTCCACTATTATATAATACATTTATTTTATAATACATTTGTTTTATTTTTTTGTATCCTTAGACTAATGAGGCAAATTTTTTGTATCCTTGACCATAGACTAATCAGGATGTACTGTACACAGAGTACAGTACATTTTTAGCACTGAATAGAACTGACTAAATAGTAAATGTCACGATTTCCATTTCTATTAGAATTTAGTACTTTTATTATTTAGTGTAATTTCACTAAACTGTTATTATACGTGCTGTATTTCAGTGCAAATAAACTTTATCCAACTGGCACACTACACTCCAGTTTGCCAGATGGTTTCAGTGCTGAAGTAGCACTGCACTCTGAGCCTTAAATTAAGTCATTGTCATTCTTTGTCACAAACAGGTCTCCTTTGTATGTAAATTAGCCTCATTATAAATTGACTTTTATTCTCAGAATTGTATTGCGCTCTATTCAAGCCACAATTAACGCTGAACTATTACTGCCCACAGAAACCAAGCAGTACATTTAATAGAAAAAAAAATGTTTGTGTACATTTTTCTATTGATTATGGCAGCAATTTTTCATTAAATAATGGAAAAGAGAATAATTACTGGGCATGTGTCCAGATGTGGCTGTCAAGCATACTTTCAGCATTTTAAACAGCCCATTTAGGTCTTTGGAACGCAATGTTGTGCTAAAGCCGTACAGTACCAATAAAGTATCCCAGGAGTCGCTAGTCCCCTGCATCCTCCACAACAGAACTAACCCACAAAGGTAATGTGACTACAAGCAACTTTGTGTAGTGATAATTACTATAGTTGTGTTTTCATTGGGTTTTTGTAGTCAAAAAGCATCATCAAAGTGTGTACTGGTATCATATTAATGCTGAGTATATATATTTTTATTATTATTTGTATGTCTCATTCGGGTGTAAAGTGTTGTTTAGGAATGCAAATCATTGGCAGGCAGCATGTACATGTTTCAGTTACTATTCATATATCTGCGTTTCATTCAAATTGCTTATTAAAAAGTTATTTCTTTTAATTTGCTTGGAATAATAATAATAAAATCTTTTATAAAATATTATTTTTCTTGGTTGGCTACTAATTTCACAGGCTGGCTAAAAATGTTGACTTCAACTGTATTGTATTGCTTAATTTTTCTATGCTGTTTGTATCTGCACTTGTGTTGGACCACACTGGAAGCCTGTTGTTACCTTTCTGTATTTTTAAAATTTTCCTTCCAGCCACATATATGGAAAGCAATTTTCACCATCTCTCATCTGTTTTTGATATTGAGTGTTGTTAATTCTGAAGCTATACAAAGTGTATAAATACTACAGTGCTCTGAAATCACCGAAAAGTAGGGTTATGAAAGCAAACCAAACAAAGATTCAGACGATCTAGTAACAGTGTTTGATATATTTTCTTGAACTTTTACATTTACAGTTATTTTGCATTTGACTGGATATTTCAGGGGCATTCATTGTTGTTTTACCTGATAACTTAACAATGGGTTCTTTGGGGACTTTTAATTTTGATAAGGTTGATTGGGCACTTCCTGTGAACTGTCATGCCATTATAAACTCATCATGTTTAAAGGGCTAGTTCTCTCAAAATTTAAATTTACTCACTATTTAACACCCCCAACCCCACCCCCAAGTGATTAAAAACCTTTATTAGTTTTTTCCTCTTTTAAACACAGAAGATATTTTGAAGAAAGTGAGAAATACTGTGGTAATCAATGGTAACAGGTTTGCAGCTTTGTTCAGATAACTTATTTTGTGTTCAACAGAAGAAAGAAACATCAAACAGATTTGATGCAATTGAAGCGAGAGTGAATGATGACATGCATTTCACTTTTGGGTGAACTATCCATTTAAGATCTTCCTTGTTCAAACTCAATGATCTTCTCTGCCTGGTTGAGATACACTATAATGTGGGTCTAAGACTGAACAAGAATCACTGCTTTAAATCGTATTGTGCCATGCCATGTCTTTAAAATATGAACATATATTTTACCACAATATTTTCTATGGATTTTCAGTTCTCAGCTTGTTACTCCTCAGGACTCTTAAATTTAAATGTCTTTTCGTCTTGTTTTACGCTTGAATAACTAAAATATTCTTAGATCTATTTAACTGACTATATTCTGATTATATTACGCTGTCTTTGCAAACTAAATCAAACTAAATTGGTCTCTCCTATATACAGTTTTTGGCACATGCCACATTAGATTACATACCCTAAATTGGATGTTTAAATAATATTTTGTGCAATTAATTTGCCCGTCTTGGTATATTGGTATAAAATAAAATCTAATTTGTTAAAATACTAATCTGAAACGGATTTAACATTTCTCTTAGAGGTGAACCTTGCTCTAACCAACATGTCTTTTCAATTTCTTTTTTTACTTTCACCTGTTGGGGGTTTTGTGTGACTTTAAAGGCTGCATGGTGTGCATTGAGTGTATTTAGGAACCCTTCAAAATCTTTTAGAGAATAAACCCTCAGGCCAAAATTATTGTCAGTGTATCTAAATTATTTGAAAGTCAGAAGTTTACATTTGTGAAATATCATCTCTTCCCACAGACTCATGTACTTAGCATAGGCTGGAGCAAATTTCTTGCCCATCGACGTTCTATGTGTCTGTAAATAATATTTGTAATTTAATTCAAAATCATTCCTGCTTACACTAAGCTCGAGAAGTTGAATTATCTCTTTTTCAGGTCTATTGTGATCTGAATATTTTTGAAATGCCTGTTGAACCGCTTGTAAACCCAAAACTGTGTCAATATTGGTGTATAAAGAACTTAGATTTATTGAGAATAACCAAGTGTTGGGCCAAACTCTTAAATCTCTAATCTTATAGACAAAATCATAAGCATCCTTAACATAACTAGCATGTTTTTTAGACAATGGATTAAAAAATGATTCAATGTACTGTGCTGGACTCAAGTGAGAAATCACTAACAATAGACGACCGCACAGGATCTCGAAGGGAACCGTCCACTACCCTGGAGGTCTTGGCCTAGGAAGGTCTAGACCAAAATTGTTTCTTTTTCTTAGTGATGTATTTTTTTATGTAATTGTTCAACTATATCTTAAATATTTTTGACTTTCTAATTGTATAGAATTTGATAATTTATAATGTTAGTTATTTTGTAATTGTCTCTTTGCTTCAATTAGGTACTGAGTCTTGTTCATAATGACAATTTGAGAACCTTTGTCTGCTGGCTTAATTATCCAATATATAATGATATTATTTCTCAGTTTGTTTATCATTTGACACTCTTGTTTTGTAATGTTAAAAGTCTTGGATCGTTTGGTTTTATGCTTGATTAAATTCTTTAAAACGCTTTGAATCAATTGTCAAATAGGTTCCCAAATGGTTGCTATATCTGGTTCCCAATCTAAGGGATGAATAAACAGATTATGCTTGAAACACAATTCATATGGACAATAATCTAAAAATTTGAGTCTCCTGTGATAGCAGTGAACATCCCTCCAAAGTGCCCTGCGGTCCACCTGCATGGGAGTGGGCATAAATGTTAGTCCCTTCTCCAGAACTTCACACTCCATGGAACTTAATCTATAGGAAGAGAGGTTAGTCACATTCAAAAGATGGGAATTTGTGATATTCACTTCTTTCCTTGTTACAAGTTGAACTCGTCAAACTCAAGAATGGTCGATGCCGTCTTCACTTGTCCATTGAACTAGATCTAAAGGTTCTGTACGGAACAACAGTTTATTCAGGTCTGGTAGCAACTGAAATCTCTCAGAAATGAAAGAATTACGTTTGTAAATCAATCTGTGTGTATTCTCCTCTAATTTATCAGAATAATTAATCGAAGGAAATAAATTCTGAGCATAAGGAAACTTAATTTAGCAAGTTCTCAATAATTGTTGTAATTATGAATTGTTGTAAATTGTTTGATAGAAGTTGTAGTTTCTTGTTTGGACAAACAGTTATTAAGGCATTCTGATAGAATAACTATCTCTGTTGAAGGCTGCATTTTTTCCAGGATGCCATTAATATGGTAAAATGTAGACCCTGGAAAGCTGTTTGGGCCTGTGAGAAGGACTGAATTGGGTAACACTTTATTTTGATGGTCCATTTGAGTATTAGTAGACTGTCTGCTTAATATCTGTTGATACTGCTCCTTCAACAGACATTTAACTGACTATAAGAAACTTTGCAAGTACATGTCAACTTACACTAACCCTAACCCCAACATACAGTCTACAATGCAATGTAACTTAAATTCAACAAACAGACCATCAAAATAAAGTGTGACCCGAAATTGTAGCTAGATTCAAATCTCCCACTATTACTCTTTTTTTGTTGAATTGAACAACATTTTGTGATTGGATTTTCTGTGTCTTGTTGGCTTCCTGTGGACTACAGGAGGCGGATCTTGAGAGGACTTTGTTTTTGAGAATCATCTCTTCAGATATAACACCCATCATTATGTGTTCCTCTCTCTCCAAATTTTTTGTTGGCAGAAGGGGGACCCCTAACACAGGCTCATTGGGAAAATGTGCCCAGGGATACATTTCTGAGAAATATGTGCCATGGGGTTAGGGTTAGGTTAGGGTTTTTTTCTTCTAGTTTGTTTTTGAAAGCACTGTCATTTGGGTTTAGGGAAGGGGGCTGGTGGGTCAGCCGATATCAAACTGATATATTATGCAGGGCGACAAGCCTACTGGCATCTCTTCACAGACACATGCCAGAAAGACATTGAGAAGGCCAGACATGTACACAATGTTCTCTGGTGGATTTACAAGAAATAGCACAGGAGAAAACATGACCCAGAAACATATTTGAGATTCTTTAAAAAATTTATGCTGTGACCTCTTGAGGATTTTTGAAAACAAAAACTGCAAGAAAACGTAGTCCAGGGTAAATACTTCTTGGTTCTCAAAAATGTAGCCCTGGGCACATATTTCCAATCAGCCTGGGTTGTGACAAACATGAGGAAATTTTGTTTAAATTTTTTATTTATTAATTATTAATTTATTTATTCATCAATTTATTTTTAATGTCATGTGGACCCCAAGTACTCTGCGAGAACCATTTAACAGACTGTTATTTGAAGCAAAACAAAAACATCTTGGTGGCGAATACTTTAAACATGGGTTTCAGAGTGCTGATAGAGAAAGCTGAATGATTCCTGTCATTGGAGGTTTATCTACTTTTGCCCTCGCTGTTGTTTTTCTTTTTAATGGTTGGACAATGCACTTTAAAATTTCACAGTAGACTATTGTCCACAGCACCGCTATATTACTTTCACTTTCTATTTTGCTTAAGAATTTTGTATTATTCGTGTTAATAAGTGTTCTCCAGCAGTACATTGACCTTAGAAATTGTAAAAATGTGTCATTGTTATAGCTGTTGTTGTATACTGCACATTTACACTGCACAGCAGAACCATTTTTTTATTGCAGATTTTACTTGACTGCTTCAGTTTTCAGTAATTAATATTCTGTCTTTTAATATATTATTGCAATGAATCACTATCCTATTGGCATTGTGAAAAAAGTAGTACAATATCAGACATTTTCAAACACATTTTTGAATCATGCAACTAGCCAAATCCCAGAAAATATTGATATATATTTTCCCCAATGTCACACAATCCTAATATAGTGACTATAAATGTTTGAAAGGAATTGTAACATCTGGATGACGGGAGACGATGACATGAGGAGACGGTACACGGGATGAAATAACAAAACGGATTTATTATACAAACACTTACGGACAACAACACTGGATACGGGTAGACAGGACACAACCAAACGAATCAAATTACCGGACAACGAAGGACACAGACGAAAGGGTATAAATAGATGAAGGGATGATTAAGCTAACGAGACACAAGGGATGAACACAGGTGGAACAAATGAACATTGACGGTGGCGGGAAAAGGACAAAGAAAGCACATGATGAAAACAAATGACACGTGGACAGGACAGAACACTGACAGTACCCCCCCTTTTGAAGGCGCGTCCTCGCACCTTCAACAGGAAACAACGAGACGAAGGAGGGTAGAAGGGAGGGTACAAGGGAGGAGTCTGAGGGAAAACCAGGAAGGGAACTGGAGCAGGAGGACCCAGGACACAGCCAGAAGGACGGCCCCGGGCGGAGTCGAGGAAGGGAGGAACCATGGAGGAGGAGTGGCTGCTGACTCCAGGGGGCCGACCGAGGGAGACGCCGCTGATGGCGGTGGAGCCCAAGGAAGTGACGGAGAGCCGTAGGGCGAAGGTGATGCCGAGGTCTCTGAGGGCCGGGCGAAGCAGGCGGCTCACCCGAGCAAGGCGACGGCAGGGTTCCGGAAGCCCGCGGCGTAGCCAGAGCGACGGAGGACCAAGGCGCAGCTGGAGGGAAGGAGGAGCTCAACGCAACCGGTGGGACGGTGCGATGAGGTGCAGCCGGAAGAGTGGAGTCCAGCGGCGAAGGAAGGGCGACGACTGACCAAGGTGGAGCCGGAGGGACGAGGGAGCCTGGCAGAGCTGGTGGGCGGACGGCCCACGACGAAGACGAGGGAGGAGTGAGCCAACGCGGAGCCCCAGGATCGAAGGGCCGAGGTGGAGTCCGCAGCTCGGAGGTTGTAGGAGCTGACGCTGGGCGACACCCTCCAGAGGGCGACGCAGACATGTAGCACCCACAAGCGAGCTCCATTTCCGGAGCTGGAGGGCGAGCTGGGGGGCTGGCTGACTGCTGCAGTGCTGGAGTTGGATGACTGGCTGCAGTTCTGGGGGACCGTGGGAAGCTACTCATGACCCTGGAGCTGAGGCTTTTTCCCAGAAGGAAGATTAAAAAAAACTGTGCGGAAACAGTTGGTTGCTGCCTAAATACAGCGGAAGGTTATTGCTGCCTAAATACAGCGGAAGGTTAAAAATGAAGCCCCAGAAGCCAATGAGTAGCCTCCCAGTGTCCAGCCGCTGTCTATCTGCATAGGGGGGGTGGGCGGGACTCTCGCTGCTCTCGCGGGTATCTGCCAGGACTCCCCCTCTTGGCGGTGTTGCCAGCTCGCACACCTGGTCAGACGGGATTTGAAACTCCTCCATCTCAGCACGATGCCGCTCCGTCGCTCTAGGGGGCGATAGCTCATCGGCTGGGGGTGGCTCTCCGTCTGTGGTGGGCTCTGGCAAGCGTTCCCTGCAGGTGGGTGGTGTTGGTTGGTTGGTCACTGGGTCTGGAGTGGCACTGGCGAGATCTTCCTCCAGGAAGGCGGTGAGTAGAAATCCTTTACTCGCCAGTGTCCACTCCATTCTTGCAGCGATGTTGCCCTGAGGACCATCTTCGGGCAATCGTGCTCTGCTAAAGATGATAGGCGTGCAGAGCACGTCGCCCGGTAAGCTGTTGGCAGTCGCTCAGATATGGTCCTCAGGGCTGCTCTCCCCCTGCTCCAGCAGGCGGTGATGACGAACGGGAAGGTGGGTGGGGTCCAGGGAAACACGAAGGGATAAAAATAACACTGAGAGGCAAAAAGACTACAAAAAGAAAATCGGGGGAAAACACGCCGCTATTTGTGGGTCCGGTATTATGTTACATCTGGATGACGGGAGACGATGACATGAGGAGACGGTATACGGGATGAAATAACAAAACGGATTTATTATACAAACACTTACGGACAACAACACTGGATACGGGTAGCCAGGACACAACCAAACAAATCAAATTACCGGACAACGAAGGACACAGACGAAAGGGTATAAATAGATGAAGGGATGATTAAGCTAACGAGACACAAGGGATGAACACAGGTGGAACAAATGAACATTGACGGTGGCGGGAAAAGGACAAAGAAAGCACATGATGAAAACAAATGACACGTGGACAGGACAGAACACTGACAGGAATAAGTTTGTGACATGAAAAAAAAGAAAGAAAAGAAAACAAATACAAAAAGAGAAAACCAAGACAGTCAGCATACCTGATCAACAAAAATGGGTTGTTGTTTCAATAAATTTGAAAAGTTCAACTTGAAGCATAAATTTATTAGTGTTTTGTTTGGGGGATTGGGGACATGTGGTGCTCAGAACATTTCCTTAAATCCAAAGTGTGGAATGGCAGAAAAACGTTTGAGAAACAATGGTCTAGTTTCTCTTTTAGTTTGTTATGCTTAGGCTAAAATTGTCCGTTTGGACCAACTCACCACCTTAGTGTTTACACTGCCTGTTTCAATAGGTATATAAACATTGATAAAAAATTCTGTTTTATGAAGGGGTAGAAAGAAATGTTTCAAAAAGCAGACACTGTTTCCACCCTGCAAAGGATGCAGTGGAGAGGTTAAGGGTCACACTCCAGGGAAAATACAAAGGTCACGCTCCCTGACTTGTGTAGAAGCGGGTCGATATGTGATCCGTGGGGCGAGAGAGCGAGAAGAGGCTTTTATGATGACAGACGCTGTGGCTCTGCATCACTGCAGGGTGTGAGAGAGAGACACTGGGTCTGGAGAGGAAGAGGTCAGGTTCATTTGTAAGTTGTCAAACACATACGATCAGACAAAGATCAAGAGTGGCTGCAGGGTGTGGGCAGACCTCCTGAGCAAAGCTTCTGTTTGATGTTCACTGACGGGAAGAGGAAAATTGAATCAATGAGAGGGTAAGGATACATCCAGACTTTCGGATTTAAAGATTCAGTGCACCTCATAGGAAACATCGGCTAAATCAAATGAAAATCATAAAAGCGTGCTGCTTATGGCTCTATAATTATGAATACTTCACCAAAATTAAGTCATAAGTTTGAATTATGTTATATATAATTGTAATATATGTAATAATGGTCAAAAACATTATCCAAATGTCCCTATTCGTTTCTATGTATGGATATGTACACTACAGTCTCATGAGCATAAGAAATGTTTCATTACATTGTGGCACATTATGCAGTTTTGAATTTTCTTTCACATCCCTTGAGGACTCAAGCTGACACCATTTGATTTTGTCAGATCTAGTTGCTGTGAGCAGCAGGCACCTGAGGTCTCCTAAACTCCTTCAGGAAGACTTTCTCTTTTAACACTGCCCTTCATTCCAGGCTGGTGTGATTTCTGTATTGATTTCTTCAGAAACAATCCAGAGCTGGACTTTATATCTTCAACATGGGACAGTGACTATCGTCTTCACCCCTGGGCTCATCCTGATAACATTTTCACCTGACACTCAACCTAAACCACAGCAAAGTCCCATTTTTTATTTATTTTTTGATGGAAAATAACGTCCACCTCAACCAGGCCTTTTATCGGCTAACTCAATGTCACTTGTTGATTCATGGTCTGGGTCAGACTCCCTGTGGTTTATTGGTGTAGTCTGCTTCTTTTTTTTCTTGTTCAGAAGTATATAAGTATTTTCTTTTGAATAACATAATATGCATCTGACATCATTTTCAAAAGATCTGGTTTTTCTTTGTATAATTGAAAGTTTTCAATCACGTGACCTGTGCTGAGATCTGGCAGGCAAAAAACAAAACAATTGGCCGTAATGGCATTTCCATCGAAAAGCAACACAAACAGGACATATTTCCATTTTTTTCAAGCTACGAATATTTGGATCACATATCAACAGAACAAAACAGAGATATGATCACAAACTGTAAATTGTGGGCACTTGCGATCTATATACTTTTCATTTAAAACCCTTACTTAAAACCCTTAATGTCCCTGTCAGAGCTCCAATTCTGCAATGTTTACATTTATGTTTTAAATATTTCTCAGTGATTTAGTCATTAGTGATGTCCTTACAACTCATACGAGTCTGCTTTTATATTAGGGGTCATTTTTTGCTTATATTTATATTTGCTGGTTGTGGAAATTTATGAAAATCTATCTTATACTTTTTGTACTTTGACTTTGCATTTCATGTTATACTTTAATTTCACTTAACCTGCAAATTAGAATAGAAACGGTATGAAAAGCATACAAACCCACTAACAGTTATATGTACCATAGATTGTTATGGGTCAATGATGCTACCATTTAGTTTTTAAAATGATGTACTGTAAACACCCTGTTAAAGTATTAATATTTAGAGCAGCATGAAATACTTAGCTCTGGACCTTGTAGTTGTATGTGCTCTTGTGACAGCTAATGTTCCTGTGGGAATTCTCTTTACAAGGTTGGGGAAGTGAGGGGCAGGTTTTGCACCATATTGGGCCCACCTGGACCTGGTTTCCAGAACTCATGCCCTTCGCAACAGCCCCTCCTTTCCCTAAGGTGTCAATTACACTAGTGCTTTTTAATTTTAAAACTGTGTTTTAGAATGAAAATGCTCCTCATCCAGATTGTCATTTGTATTGTGCTTCAGAAAAACAATCTGCATCCACACTATAAACCTTAAAATCCATTATACGTGAACATTTACACTCACTGGACATGCACACATTTTGCTGGCATCAATACTTACAGTCTACTGCTTGTGTAATTTTCATATGAAAGGGGCTTGATGAATCAGGGAACCATATAGCAATAGTCCAGTAGACACCTAAGTGCCCTGCCTCAAGTTAAAGTACAATTATTCAGCATAGAACCCACTCTGTTGTGCTCTCCTTCATTATGATCCCCTTTCTTCAGGATGTCAATGCAGAGGCTGTCACCCTTCACACTGATGGTCACTATTAAGGCCATTGCTGTTGAGCATGAAGAAGTCAATGACAGGTCACTAAGGAGCATGATCAACGGGTTCCTAAGTGGTAGCAAGAGGTTAAACTCTATAGACCTATAAATCCATTTGAATCACTTGACTCAGTTGAGATACAATATGTGTTGCTTAATACGTACTCCAGGTCATGTTACCTTATATTGAGAGGATAGGGGACTAGCATGCATTTAGTCAACAAATGGGCTGGCTTACACTTAAGTTGTCTTGAGGCTGAGAGTGTGACACTCACTGGAGTGTTGCCTCCTCCTGGGCTTTAGTGTATATTGCTCCTTTAGCAGACATATGTAGAGCTGCCGGCTGGGTGACAACTAAAACATTTGTGAGAGTCTACAGTATCAGAGTAAAGCCAGTCTCTTCCAGTGTATTGTGAAATTACACCTAATTGGGGAAGATCTTGTTTAATGTCAGGCTTGCCTCTCAGTTTCTTAATGGCCATTACTGGAACCTCACTTCACCGGTTTGAGTCTTACCTCAACAGTAGTTTTTTCAGGGTTGCTTGAATGAAAGAGAGATATACAAAGCACATCAGCTAATCTGGGGGATTCCTCAGGAATCAGTTCTTGAACCCCTCCTCTTCTCAATTTAGACAATTTCACTGGGACCCATCATTACATCACACAGTTGTTCTTACAACTGTTATCTGAGGACAGACTGCTTTATTTTTTATTTCTACCATGTGATCCATGGTAGCTATGTGAATCTTACACTGCCTGGAGGATTCTGTACCTCAGCATGGATGAAAGATCATCATCTGTAGCATAATCTGACAAGAACAGAGCTCTTTGTCTCACCTGAAACTCCAGCTGTACATCATAGTTTCACCATCCAGCTGGGGTAATCAAACATAACCCCTTTGAGTTCAGTCAGGAGTCTTGGGGTGATCTTTGATGACCAGTTGTCCTTGAAAGATCACTTGTAGGATCGCTTAACAAACACGGCATGATCATGCAGGTACTATATGGCATTAGAAGCACTATATGACATTAGAAAGACCAGACTCTTCCTCACAAAGCAGGCTACACAACTTCTTGTCCCTGCGCTTGTGATTTCTAGGCTGGATTACTGCAGTGCTCTCTTGGCTGGATTTTCATCATGCACTGTTAAACTTCTACAAATGATCCAAAATGCTGCTGCTTGTCTGGTCTTCAATGAGCACAAGAGCTCCCACATCACACTTTCTTTTTTTTATCTCCCTGCACAGGCTACCAGTTACAACTCATAACAAGTTCAAATCATTGATGCATACAGAACAGCCATAGGCTCTGCACCCTCTGACCTCCATACCAGTCTACAAGTCGACACCCCCTCTAGTAGTCTGTGGTCAGTAAGTGAACACCGCCTCACAGTACAGTACCATCACAGAGTGGCTTTAAATCACTTAACTGAACCTTTTTTATTAACTCTTCCTTGATGCTGGAATGATCTTCCCAATCTCCCACATATTGCAGAATCTCTGGAAACATTCAATTGGCAACTGAAAACTCGGCTCTTCAATAAGCACCTAAATATATAATAAAAGTAACATCTCTATCTATCTATCTGTCCATCCGTCCGTCTGTCTGTCCGGTCTTCTAAAGTCCCCCTAATGTCATCTCAACATATTGACTTATACGGACTCTTTTCTTCCAGAAGAAAAAAAGAAAGAATATTAGCTATTTTAAAGGTATAATAAGTATCAAAATCAATAAAATACATAAAGGTGAAAAACAGTACTTTATTTTTCTTTGGTTTATTGTTTTTGTCACACTTTTTTTTAAACTATTCCGCTTGATATAAGCACTGTCAAAACAGCTCTTTTCAACAATGGATTTTGTTCATTGTGCTACTAAATGATAACTAACAGCAATTCCCTTGTGATTCACACCTGCAGAGGTGCCATTCCCAAAGCAGTTTGCAAGTCGTTTGATTCCGAGCAGTATGATTTTCAATGATATATGACATATGAGACACTAAGAAAAAGCATCAACTGAGAAAATAAGTTTAACATGCAAAATAGATGCACATATACAGTATTCATTCATTCATTCATTTATTTTCTTTCATTCATTCATTTCATACACACTCATTCACACACATAGACTACGGACAATTTAGCTTATCCAATTCACCTATAGCAAATGTCTTTGGACTTGTGGGGAAAACCGGAGTACCCAGTGTCACACCCTCTGCACGTTCCATCAGCCCCAGTCACCATTCACAATCTCCATCCACTACACACCACACACAATCACCCGATTACTAATCACGAACACCTGTGCACTAACAACACTCACCTGCTCCAGCCATCACCCACACTCTATATAGACTCACCCCTCCTGTTCACTCATCGGCTGGAATCATCGTTGGATGGTCATACTCTTCTTGTGCTCGCCCTGAGCTTCTTCCAAGTCTTCCATGTACGAACCTATCATCGAGGCTAACTCCTGTTACCTGTTTGCTCGACTCCAAGGGAAGTGACTGTTTACATTTCTAGACTGTGTTGATCCGTATGCCTGCTCGCACCACGGTGTGAAGATTCTTACTGTGTTTTAAATAAACACCCTAAAAAAACTAATCCTTTTGTCTCTGCCTTCTGTGACCGTGACACCCGGAGAAAAAAAAATGTAATTCTTTGCATGGGAGCTGGTTGCTCTAACAAAGTGTTTCAAGAAAGGTGCCTCTAGCGTCTGTCACTAGACCACCTTTTGAGATCAGGGGAGCTTGCAACTGCATCAAGTCTGCATCCAGACCCCCGCCTTAAAAAGAGGCTAAAGACTGTGGCTTCTAGTATGTTCGCTAGAGCACCTTTTTAGATCAGGGGAGTGAGCGTATACACATGTACATGTTGCTTAAATACACACAGGGATATGTAGCATCACACAGACATTTACAGTAGATTATAAAAGTTAAAGGATTACAGTGTAAAAAAAATATAATTGTCTACATTTACAAACTGCTACCAATACTCTTCTGCCTTTAGCAGGGGGCTTGGAACACCGATTGTTCCATAGATGCATCCTTTAATCTTGCATTTGAGCAGATTTATTTTCAAGCTAGTGTAGCGTTCAGTTTTTTTTTTTTTTTGCTTACAAACTTACTAATTCATAATTTTCCTTTGGCTTAGACCCTGATTATCAGGGGTCGCCAACTATTCCAGCATGTTTTATGCAGCCTTCCAGCTGCAACCCAGTACTGGGTAGCACCCATACATAAACACACTCATATACTATGGACAATTTTAGTTTGTTTTTGGACTATTTCTTTGTCTCTGGACTGTGGGGGAAACCGGAGCACCCGGAGGAAACCCACGAAAACACGAGGAGAACATGCAAACTCCACACAGAAACGGTCCAGCCGGGACTTGAACCAGCGACTTTCTTGCTGTGAGGCAAGAGTGCTAACCACTTTGCCAACCCTGCTTACAAACTCCACCATGTACTCTTAAAGGGCAACTCACTCTTAAAGGGAATCGAAGATGAGCTTCTGATTGGTGTAATGTTTGTTTTGCCCAAAATACTCTTATAACTGATTGAGAGAATAAGGACAACATTTTTAGACCATGCGCCATGTGCCATCCTCAAAATAGCAAAAGTTAATTCAAGTGCACTTGGATTGTTAAAATAGAGCCCATTGTATTCATATTGTATTGCACAACACTTATGGTGCATTGAGGGATACAAGTAAGTTAAGAGAAAGATTTGGTGGTATGAGTGTATAACTTCATGGTTGTGCCAGTATACATATTTAAAAATTGTAACATGTGGTCCCTTAGAAGTAATTTTTTAAAAGTGATTTTAATTTACAATCCATTTGGGTCCTTGTTTAACAAAGAATAAAAACAAGTGTTTAATTTGACAATGAAGACATTCATCAACAATGTTAAGAGGGATTTCAGTTGACATCTAAAGAATTGCTCCGTCATGATCACATTAATCAGTTAAACCAGACACTATGACATAATCACCACCATGAAAATATCATTTCATTCACTTAAATAAGATTAATGAGGCTCTGAGTTGTAAAACACATCTCCCTCTCTCACAAAAAAATACGCCTTTTATAAACCTGTAATCTTTTTCGTTGTTGCCAGTGCATATGTCAGCAGTGCGACTTTGTTGTTTGCCTACTTCTCATTTGAATAATTTCTATACTGTTCTTTATTTCTTCCAAATATATTTTCTGCATCACTGTTTTTGCAGAGTTATTGTTTGGCTTCTTTAATATCAATCATATTTGTATTCTAATGAAGCTGCCCTGTGGTTTAATCATTAACACAGAATAGGTGTAATAAGATACATGATGCATTTTTCAGACAGCCAGTTTGAAAAATGAATCAAGTGTATTCCTTTATCATTTCTTTAATACTTGAAGGTAATGGTCTTGCTGGAGAAAAATGTAGACATAAATCTAAACCACATACTTAGCATTTAAGCTATAAATACAAGAAACATTTATTTTATCTATTAAATCTGAGTTCTATAAACAGATGATCTTTCTCTCATATATATATATATTGTCAGTGTTCGTCCGCGTCATCCTTTGTTTATGTCATGTGCTTTCTTTGTCCTTCTCCCGCCACCGTCATTGTTAATCTGTTCCACCTGTGTTCATCCCTTCTGTGTCATCTGTGTAATCAATCTGTCCTCCATATATACCCTTTCGTCTGTGTCCATTGTGGTCCGGTATTTTGGTTCGTCCTTTGGTTCGTGTGGTCGTGTGTTCCTGTGTCTGCCTGTCTCTCCGTATCCTGTGTATGTTCCCCGTAAGTTTGAATAAACCCGTTTTTGTAATGTTCATCCGTCTCCCTCTCGTCATGTTATCCTCCGCCCTCCGGGCGTTACATATATATATATATATATATACTACCTGACAAAAGTATTGTCGCCTATCCAAGTTTTAGGAACAACAAATAATAACTTGACTTCTAGTTGATCATTTGGTATCAGAAGTGGCTTATATGAAAGGTAAAGGCCTCTAGATTACACGTATTTTACCAAAATAAAATATGATCATGTCTTGATTTTTTTTTTTTAGGACAGTAAGATCTGACTTTGCTTAGACAAAAGTCTTGTCACTTAACAGAAATAATGTACAGCATAGAATATAAGGTCATGGTGAAGTGGAAAAATGATTAATATTGTGTATGGCTCCCATGAGCTTGGACGACTGCATCCATACATCTCTGCAATGACTCAAATAACTTATTAATAAAGTCATCTGGAATAACAAAGAAAGCATTCATGCAGGACTCCCAGAGTTCATCAAGATT
>CAIGQW010055277.1:768324-779798 GCA_903798125.1 Danio choprae | reverse complement strand
AATTTATTAATTCATTCATTTTCATTTCGGCTTAGTCCCTTTATTAATCTGGGGTCGCCACAGCGGAATGAACCACCAACTTATCCAGCATATGTTTTACGCAGCGGATGCCCTTCCAGCTGCAACCCATCTCTGGGAAACATCCATACACACCCATTCACACTCATACACTATGGACAATTTAGCTTACCCAATTCACCTGTACCGCATGTCTTTGGACTGTGGGGGAAACCGGAGCATATATATATATATATATATATATATTTATAAGTGAGTATATTTTATTTTTCTGTAATTCTTGGGTCACATTTTGTTCTTTTATGCCCTCACCTTCTGGCAAGTGAGTTTGTTTTCTCAATGTAATTTGACACCAAGTAGCTCATCCTCACGAATACTAAATCATGTGATAAAAATGTCATTTCTGCTCTGATACAATAAACATTGACCAAATAAAATGGAAAATAGCCTAAAGAATTTGAAGAAGACAAAACCATGAAGGCAAAAAAAGAAAAAAGAAAACAATAAGTGTGGGTGACAGCCAATTACAGATGACAGGATAAAAATGTTTGTGTGGCTCCTGTTCGGGGGCCACAGTAGAGTCAAGGGCCCTATTTGGAATCAAAGAAAACTGGAAAGGCATCCCTCACGCGATTTACCTCCTTTTTCCCCTCAGAAGTTTCATGAGACGGCAGGCATAGTGAAGGTCTAATCCTGCTGTTGACAAGACCGCGGGGAATCGTCCCGTCTGTGGCGGATTCATTCCCGTGTCACTCTGTCTCCTCTGATCCTCACGGCAGCAATGGCGCGTTGAGGGAGACAGCTCTTTCTCCACTTCTCTTTCATTTCTCACTCGCCCTGCCAATTCAGCGCTCTTTCATAGTGAGAAGAAGATGAAGACTATTCCCTTTTGTCCAATGTCACATATACCCTCCCCCACCCTCTGAAAAAAGAAGCTTGTAAATGTTCTGAAGTTTTTTGAGAAGGCTACATATATGATCTGACACCAGTCTCTGAAAGTGACCTAATGGCAAATGAGTCCACACATTTCAGAAGTCTACATGATTTCATCAGTATTCATAGGTGGGTGTTTTTTCAAGTATGGGCACTTTTGGGTCTGTCGACTGTGGAAAAGCTTCTCGCAATCAGAAACAAACATACAATGTGCAATGTAATACAATACAATACAATACAATACAATACAATATCAAAACAGTCTACATTGCCTAAAGTGGTACATGAATAAGTAAATTAGTAAATAAAAGTATAGATGTATGTACTACATGTATGTATGCATGGATGTATGGATGGAGAGATGGATGAATGTTTCAAAACCTTAATTTAACAATACCAGTAGATAATTTTTTTTTTTTTCGTCCTGTTTGGGCCTTTTTTTTAGGTCAAAAATGATATTCTATAAAGTAGTACATGCAAAGCGGTCTTGTATTTCTTGTATTTTGTTATATAAGATGTTCATACATTGATACTGTGCCAGTATATAACCAATAGGAATATTTTATGTTAGAATATATATCACGCAGCAAGAACAGATTCTTCCCCTTGAATAAAAATACAAAGTTAAAGGCAAAGTGGATGAATAAAAAGAATTGTATGGCAGCCTCGTACATCTCCTGCTTTGAATACTTTCAAGTTAGTCTGTCAGAAACTGGGTAAAACGGTCATAAGATGCATTCACTGTAGTTATTTCATAATTCATGTGATTCTGTGTTATTCAGTCACTGTGACATTCCTTTCTAAGCTATGAGCCGACTGAATTGCTGAGTTATATAGCATCCATGCTTCTTCATTATGATTCTCCAAAAGCCTTTTACACATTTGCTGAATGGATGTTAATTGTACAAATGTAATGGCAAGTTGTTCTGCAGAGATCAAGAAAAGCCGAACAGCATCACAAATGATCTGATGGTTTCAACATTTAAAGCACTACTGCAATTTTAACTCATTAAATTTTGTGAATTTAAATGCAGAAGTCACTGTCATAATTGCTAATTACATTAAGTGAAGGTTGTAAAGTGTTGCTAATTTACTTAACCACATGCTGTGATAATTGCAAATGATTTTTTTTTTTAAATCTGTGGTCAGTACTAGAACTGTTATTTTCCCCATATTATCGAGTCAATGAGGACTAGGGCTTAAAGGTAGAGACCTGCACAGGACATTTTTTTCAGTCCAGCTCTCGCAAAAAAATATATATTATTTTCTCCCACTCCTGCCCACAGTATTCAAGTTTTGTCCCTCAAAAGCCCACAGGTAAACATTTAAGTAGTTTTATTTTCACTGCTCCTTCCTGCTACTTATTTGTTTTCCTTTTGAACCTAAATATATTTTTTTAAATAAACCAATATGTGCCCTTTTATTTGAGTTTCATTAAATTGAATGAATAAGGAACATTTTAGATTATAAATACATTCAGAACAGTTTGAAATAGGATAATAATTTTGCAATGAAACGAACAACCCAGGCTCAGCGCCAGGAGCTACGTTTTTTTGCAGGTTTTGTTTTTCATGAATCTGCCAGAGGCCACTGTGTACGCTTTTTTTCGAGATCTTAAAATTATCTCGCGAGTACCATTCACGCCTGCTCTTCTCGCGTAAATCCACCAGAAGTCGCTGTCAACTGACTGACTGACCGATTGACTGACCCACCCTTCTCCTTTCCTAAACACAACCAATAGTGTTTTTAAAAGCATCGATTGACTCGTCCACCCACTTCCCTAAACCCAACCGACAGTGTTTTCACTGTTTTTTCAGTGATTTTTACCACATTTTTTAGATTTTACCATATTCTCACCAACCCTGATTAAATACACCTGATCAAACTAATTGAGTCCTTCAGTCTTGTTTGAAACCTACAGGTAGGTGTGTTGCAGCAGGGTTGGAACTAAACTGAGTTTGACACCCCTGTTTTAGCTAATTTGTGCATTTAAAGAACTAACAGAGATCCTTTAGGTGCTTGAATATAACTTCAAGATATCAATACGTACAAACCTGTTGTCAGGCGTCTGCCACTTCACTCTTGTTTATTCTTGTTCTGGTGGCAGAGTCTGGACTCTGGTCGTGTCCAGTCTTGGATGTAGTGCTTGGCTTAAGTTTACTCAGTTGAAAGTATATCAACATCCTAAAATAAAAAAAACCACAGCTACTTCCAGTTCACACAGACTTTAAGCTGATATTATTTAGATATATATAAAAAGAAATAGTAAACAGACCATAGAGGAAGCATAGAGGAAATTTGTAACCATATACCATGTAGAAGGGGAGACAAGGGAACGATGTCACACATTTCTATTTCTGTATATACTGTATCATTATGATGAGGTTAATTTATAGTCAGTGTTTGAGTTCCTGAATTGTAAGCTAATAAATTGTGTGACACTTACGATGGAGCAGTATCCTAGTAATCATGAGTAAAATAAAACATTACTCTGATGTTTTGGTTCAAATTTACCTCTATTAAATGATTGACCTACACCTTTTAGTCCAAAGTATATTTTGTTTTTTATTTACATTTTTACTTGTGTTTTCACTGAAAATGTAATAATGTAGTTAATGTCTAATTTAATTTACAAAATAATGAATAGAGGTTTGAATTATAACTTTCAAATGAACATAACAATCCACAGCAAAAGAAAACAAACATTGCTGGAGAAGGGTCTGGGTGCAGACACGATGCAATCTCAGATTGGTGCAATCTCAGACGCGCATGCGCATTCAGAGTGATGCAGTCTCAGCCGGACATGCGCAATCAGACAGCACTTAGCTGCACATGCGCACGCGGACACGTTTGTGGTTCCACCGCTCATCCTAATTCAGTTATTACGCTTTCCGTGAGACAGATGCTTCAAGTGCACCCAAACGTCACTTGTACTGTGAGTATATTTATTCCATTCGCAATGTTATTAAATGTGTTGTTTTTTATTATTAGGTGAATGTTATTAGGAACGATCCTGATATGTGTCTGATATATCCTGCGATGTCATCCTTGTGTTTTGAGATAAACAAACAACCGCTTTAGCAACCGCTTATGTAGGGTAACATTTAGAGATTTTATTAACGATAGTTCATACATTAGTTAAGATGAATTTACCATGAACAACACATCTGTTAAGCATTAATCAATCTTTGTTAATAAACATATGTTGTTAACTAAACATATGTAATGTTTATGTGTAAGTAAACATTAATTAAGCTGTTAATATAAAGGGATACATTAAAACATCCCTTTAAGAGTATGATAACATTAAAAAAGCTTATGTAAAAATCATTGTTCACCATTAGTTCAGGTTAAATCCAAATATTTTTCTAAATATTTATCTGATGTAATAAGTTTTTGATAATTTGGTATCCTAATTCATTTGTTTAGGCAATAGTGAAAACCATGAATATTTCACTCAGTTTGCAGGTGTTACTTAAAATTTATTTTATTAATGGATCTTTAGAGGACCTGTTGTAAAACAGTTGTAAAGTAATTTGAATGTTGTTAACAAAGGACAACAATAAATACATGGACACAAGAGATATATGGAATACAAATGTTACATGCATCAGAACCATTTTTACATCTGTCTCTTCAATTTATCCTTACAGGTGGATCACTCAGTCTTGGCAGGTGTAAAACATCTGCAGTGACTCTCTAGATGTCCACATCTGCACTGACATCACATCTGCATTGACTCCTCATATGTCCACATCTGCACTGTCATCACATCTGCACAGACTCCTCAGACGTCCACATCTGCATAGACTTCTCAGACGTCCACATCTGCAATCGTCAGACGTCCACATCTGCACTCTTCAGACATCCACATCTGCACTCCTCAGACGTCCACATCTGCACTCATCAGACATCCAAATCTGCAATTGTCAGACGTCCATATCTGCAGACTCCTCAGATGTCCACATTTGCACTGACTGACTGACTGACTGACTATTTATTCACTAAAGTCACCAACTGCTGTGTGTTGAATTTTTGTCTGTTGTGTCAGATTTGGAAACATATTAGCATTTAATGTGACGGAAGCAGATTTTGACTTTTTATAAATCATTATAAATATAATTCTTTATTTTAAAGTTTTAAATACATTTATTGTGTGTTTTTCTTTTTACAATAAAGGAATATAAACGGGTCCTAAGTAATCATTTAATAAGTCATACAGTTTTATATGTCTGTTTATTTTGCAATGAAGAAATATAAATGGGTGTTTTTTTCCAATTTCAATTTAATTAATACACCTAGGTCAACTAAAATATTTTCTAGCTGTAGCATGTACTAACATAAAAGTTTTAAATACTGTATTGTAAATGGCTGACAGTAGTGACGGTAAATCACTATAGCATGTGTCTATATAAATATATTTTTTATTAGGGAGGAATGAGTAGAAAAGTTTTATTCAGTAGTGCATTAACATTAATTAGTCATGCATTTCGCCAATATATACACATTTTACATAGACGTGTGAAGTAATACGACTTTTAGAAATGCCTATCAGCTATAATTGCAACACAGGCTCATTCTGAAAATGTAGCCCTATGCACATTTCTGGAGACCGCAAATGATGTGGCCAGAGGTACGTATGGCTGCATTTAATTTTTTAAACGAACGCTACGGGGTGGTATGACGCCGTTCCTTTTCGCGTTTACCAGCTGACCGCTTACCTCCGTATGGACAACTTTCCTGCTGTAACCAGTTTGTCCCGTTAGCTCGCCACGCACGTTGGCGGACTTGAGACGCAGAGAGGAGTTGACCACGACGATGGGGTTCGAGTCCGGGGAAGAACAATTCCAGAAAGCAGGTAAGACAAAAACCAAAAGAATCCAAAAAATAAACAAGTAAATAACAGGGTGAGTAAACGTGGTAAAAATCAGACGTGGGATTTTCTTTTTCCTGGATTCCTTTTGAAAATTGTTGGTTAGGTTTAGGGAAGTGGGTGGGCGGGTCAATCAATAAAATTGGTTGGTTTTAAGGAAAGAGTAGGGTGGGTCAGTCAATCGGTCAGTCAGATGTTCAGTCAGTCAAACAGTCAGTCAACAGCGGCCTCTGATGAGTTAACATGCGAATGGCACCCGCGAAAGAAATTTGAGATTTCAAAAAGCATACACAGCGGCCTCTGGTGGATTAGAGAAAACAAAAACTGCAAAACAACGTACCTCCTGGGACGTATTTTGCGGTCTCCAGAAATGTATCCACAGGTACGTTTTCAGAATGAGCCTGGGTTGTATAATTTTATATAAAATCCTGGCCGTGACCCAAATCTTTTAATAATATGATTTTACAGGCCACCCCATGATATAATTATGTGTAGATACATAAGTAGTTCTTTTGCATGTCGTACCTTTAGTTTGTAAACCGTATTTTGACGTATTTCCATCTTCGTCCCGCTGCAAAGTGCGCCTGCATGTGCACGAGGCTACATGTGTTCTAATGCACATGAGCATTCAAATGCACATGAGCACATGAGGTTTGAATACGCATATGCGGCAGAGATTGCACCGGTCTGAGATTGCAACAAGTCTGCATCCAGACTGTTGTATTGCTGCTTTAGTTATTCTAAGCCATTGTGTAATCCTCCAGATGCAGAACAACTGCAGATGTTGATTAAAGAAATATTGAGTCTGGCTGTGTGTAGTTTGTCCATCTGTGTGATAAAAGAAAGGGATGCCTATAAGTTTATTATATCTTGTTGAACACCCCCATCCTTTTTGTCAAGTCCCTCAGCTGTTGCCATAGGGTAGACCTGAAAGCAATATCATACACTACCAATTCAGCAACAAATTAATTGAGCTCAGCTCTTCATAGCAGAGCCTGGATGCTATTGTTTTCTGAAACAGAGAAAGAAGAAATAGCCCAAAACTGACTTGCCAAGACAGATGTACTATATAAAAGAATTGCACTGCACCTACTCTAGGTGAACACCTGCTCTGGGTGCTAGACTGTATTCAGCAAAATCACCGACATGCTGACCACAAATAACATGAGGTTCAGTCATGGAACAATGTGGAGAAAGATGATACTGTATGTAATCTGTGTCTCCCGTACACTCAGAACCTGCTTGTAAATGTCATAAATAATTGCAAAGGAACAACAAATAACACAATGAATTAAATATAAGGTTTTAATGAGAAAAAAAAACAGATGAAAAACCTGTACTTTTGTTCAGTGAATCCAAAACCATTGAAAACCTTGCGATAACAATGTGCTTAATAGTCTGCATTAGTTCAAAACTAGTCTGCAATTAGTTACGCACAAGATTATAATTATATTGTGTTTGGCCTGAGAATGCAGCATGGTAACTCAGCATGGTAGCACAATCGTCTCACAGCAAGAAGGTTGCTGGTTCGAGCCCCGGCTGGGTCAGTTGGCATTTCTGTGTGGAGTTCGCATGTTTGCTCTAGTGTCTCCCTATAGGTGAATTGGGTAAGCTAAACTGTCCGTAGTGTATGTGTGTGAATGAGTGTGTATAAATGCTTCCCAGTGATGGGTTGCAGCTGGAAGGGCATCCGCTGTGTAAAACATTTTTTCTTCAGTCTTGTTACATTCTAAGTCAACATTCAGAGGCATTCTAAACTAACGCTATTTTTAAACTTGTCCTACCTTACAATCAAAAATTATTTTTTTGCTGCTTTTTCAAACTACTACTTACAATTCTAATATTTACGTAATTGTTTTATGATCACTCCACTTACATTTGTCAAGTTAGATTTGTGTTGGGACAACATTTTTAACAGAGTAAATATGTTGCCAGGAGCTAATATTTTTTTCTAAAGTAAATGAAAATGGTCATGAATAAACTTCTGTAAAATAAATAAATAAATAAATAAACATACATACATACATACATACATACATACATACATACATACATACATACATACATTTTACCTCAGGAATGACCTAACTACATGTTTAAAGTCTGCATGAACCAGAGGTTACAGACACTTTAATTTCAGTTTGTTCAACTACTTGCAACTGAAATTAAATATTGTGTATTGCGTAGGGGGCAGGCCTTTCTTTTTTGGGTGTCATTGCCTCATAGCAAACTAATGTTGAGATGGGTTAAGAATATTGTGGCTGAAGCTGTCAAACTGACGTCAACAGAGAAAGACCACCACTCCAAATGCGGAAACAAATCGTCAGACTTCGATTGAAGATTACAAAAACAAACTTTTTTCAGTGGCTCAAATTGCACAGAATAAATGTTCACCTAAAATATAACAATGTGCACTATCAAAATATACATTGTAAATTGTGATACTTTTTTTCTTTGTCTAAGTGTTGCAAGTAGGAATTCATTGCAAAGATGCAAACAAAGTTGAGGTAAAATAGAGAGAGAAAAATATGTATAATATTTTAAACTTTTAGTGGCAACGCACAAAATATATACAGTAGGCACTGATATATTCATCTTGTGATCAATTAGACGTTCAGATATCCAAGTTCAGTTATGCTTTGAAAAATGTTTTACTACATTCATTATTGATTTCAAACTGACCAAACTTTCTCCATACTGACAATTCTAACAAATGCTTAGTCAGAGATTTCTATATTGTGTCAGCACTCTATGGCTCAAAGTCATAACTTCAAAAGTGAATTCAAAGTCTAAACCTTTTTGTATAAATGTGTAGTTACAACACCGTACTGCACCAGCAAGGGCTAACTCACGGATGTGCAGTTTGGCTCCTGGGCCACTGTTGTGACTAGTTTAGTGCCCACCATATTTAAGCATGCATAGACCAGTTAATCAAGTTATTACTGGTCATACTACAAACTACCAAACAGTTGAATAGAGGCAATATGGAGTTAATACACCACAGTTTGTACACCACTGTGCAAGCTCTATACCCCTTCACAGAAACACTCCCATTCAATAAAATGGCAATTATTCCTGTTTATAATACTTTCAGTAATGATTATGGATCTAGAGGCTGAACATCTATGGAAGCATGAGAATGCATAACAGCAGTAAATGTTTTTCAACCAGCATACCATTTTTGAGCTCAACATGAGATTCATTACCCTCAGAGAGGAGCTTTTGGCATCAGTCCATTCTAATCAGCTTATTAATCAACATCTCTTGTAAACTGCAATCATCAATCATACACACTCAAAAACAAACTCTCTAAAACCAGCATGTTCAGCTTAAATCAAAGCTTGTTGTCTCACAGTCTCTCTTTAAATAAAAGTGATGCTGTTGAGTTGTTGCAGATTTGCAGTCGTTGCGTTACTTTGTAAGATAGAAATGTATTATATAAATGATAAAATATTGTCATTTTTCTTTTTACGTGTATTCCCATCACCCCTGGATTCATATCCAGAAAACTTTCAGGGCCGATGTTTTAAAAAAAACACAGTGGCCCCTTTATTGTTTTCTAATTTATCTATTTCTATTTAATAACACATTGGGGATATATACTATAGCAATATAGCAGGACAGTAATGCGAAAATATATAGCTAAAAACTGGTTGTGCCACCCTTAGCAACAAAAACTGCAATCCAGTGTTTTTGATAACTTGCAATGAGTCTGTTACAGTGCTTTGCAGGAATGTTGGACCACTCATCTTTGCAGAAATGTTGTAATTCATCCACAGTGGATAGTTTTTGAGCATAAGCCATTCAATTGGATTCAGGTCAGGACTTTACCTAGGCCACTCCAAAGTCTTCATTTTGTTTATCTTCAGCCATTCAGAAGTGGCCAGACATTCTGCTTCATGATATATTGGTTCCATTTGGCACCGTTTACCACAGCAAAGACTTAGTTTAAAAACTGCATGAAATGTTTACTTGTGTTATCTTTGAGTAACATTTAAATTTATTTGATAATCTGAAACATTTCAGTGCAACAGACATGCAAAAAAATAAGAAATCAGTAAGGGGGCAAACACTTTTTCAAACAACTATATATATATATCAATCATTGTCATGGTACCAAAGAAAGCCTGATTGATTGGTTTGGTTTTGTCATCTCAAAACTAATACTTTAATCCTGCGTTTGTTCAGCCATATTATGGCACAGGCCCTGGTTATGGTGCTCCTATCGTGCGTCTTCATTAGTTTGTCCTGTCAGGTGATTCCCAATTCTGTCTTCCCATTGGTTCTTTGTCTTGATTACTCTCAGCTGTATCTTGTTTTTCATTAGTCTTTAGTTGAGTCCGAAACCACTCACCATCCATTATATTGGTGCCCTAGAGGTGTCCAGACAACTTCATTCTCTACATTTGTTTACTATTTTTTACCCACAATCTAGTCTGATTTTGAGTGTTCATCCAATGTATATTATTAAGTGACATTACACAAAATCCAATGGGAGGTGGATGTGAAATTAATTAATAATTTAAGAATACCAACAAAGAAGAAGAAATAACATTTGTGTAGGTTCTTTCTGTAAATATTACTTATAAAAATAATGCATATTGTATACTATATTTATGTACTGTTATATTTGAATGTTTCACAAACAAATGTAATAGTATTGTTTATTTTGTTCTTAACCCTAATTTGGCCATTACTTTTTCAGTTTAAGCTAGCAGAAGGATTTTTGGTGACATATCTTATTTTGCAGTTTTTTAGCATAATCCTAAATTGCTTAGAAAATTAGAGGATTTTAACTCTTTAAATGCCAAATTTATAAATGATGTCACTGATTTGGTGGAAGAAAATGACGTATTTTCAATATAAAAAGTAATTGTGGACTGGTAATTTACTGTCGGTCTCTGTTTTTGCCTCATTGACTTCCATTAAAACCACATTATCAGTGACATCATTTGTGAACTTGGCAATTAAAGAGTTAAAATCCTGTAATTTCTTAAAACATTTAGCAGTTTTGATCAGGACTGAGATTGATTAACAAATTTCTGCAAAAAAAAAAAAACAAATTGGAAAAAAAATAATGTAATGCATTTTTAAAGCAGTTTAATGCAGTGGATGTTGCCATCCCAAAACAAAATACATACATAAAAAAAACATACATAACAAAAGGGTAGTACATGCATTTTATTTTTAATTTTTTTGTTATTAAATGTGAAAAAGCAGCACTGACATTTAAGCCATAAAACAACAAGAAAATATTTCAGGATGGTGGATTTCCATTCATAAAGCAATTTTCTGTGACGGGCTCACATTATTTACGTCACTGGTGAATTTATTCACCCATTCACATTCGCTATTTGCTGATATCGTCCACTCAACTGCCATACACTATATAGGGATTAGTGAATAAGTGAACAAGAGAGATTTTGTACACAGGTTTTGGGTATTCATAGCCCTCAAGTCACTTGTCTGTCTTTGTTTGTAGAGCCTGCTATTGCTTCATTAGTCAAGTCTGTGTAGGTCTAGTTTTTACATTATGTTTTAGTTCGGGTTTATTTTTCTATCATGTTTATAATTTTTCAATAAAACTGCACCTGGATTCAACACTTCTGCTCACCATTAGAAATTTCCCTCTGAAAGTCTGACGAAAGTT
>CAIGQW010055277.1:752357-765744 GCA_903798125.1 Danio choprae | reverse complement strand
AATAATAATAATAATAATAATAATAATAATAATAATAATAATAATAACAATAATAATAATTCCTTACATTTATATACCGCTTTTCTAGACACTCAAAGCGATTTACACTTTGGGGGGGATCTCTTCATCCACCACCATTGTGCAGCATTCACTTGGATGATGCGACGGCAGCCATATTGCGCCAGACCGCACACCACACTTTGAGACAATATTATGTGTAAGGGGAAAATAGTTTAGAGAAATTAATCTTTAACAATTACAAGTCCAGCTTGAACGGACACAGAGGAATAGACTAGATGTATGTTAGACCCAATTCCAACTAAGTTACTGAAAGAGTTGTTACCTGTAGTAGGAGAACCTCTTCTTAATATTATTAACTCTTCTTTATCTTTAGGCCATGTTCCAAATCCTTTCAAGCTAGCTGTTATTAAGCCTATTATTAAGAAACCACAACTGGACCCCAGCAACTTAGCTAATTATAGGCCTATTTCAAATCTTCCATTTATGTCTAAAATACTAGAGAAAGTTGTTTCTGCCCAATTATGCTCCTTTCTACAGATGAACAACGTTTTTGAAGTGTTTCAGTCAGGTTTCAGGCCTCATCACAGTACAGAAACCGCATTAGTGAAAATAACCAATGATCTACTCTTAGCTGCTGACCAAGGCTGCATCTCGTTATTAGTTTTACTTGATCTTAGTGCTGCATTTGACACCATTGACCACAATATCCTTATAAATCGCTTAAACTCTACAGGTGTCCAGGGACAGGCTCTACAATGGTTTAAGTCATACTTAACTGACCGTTACCAGTTTGTCAATATAAATGGACAGCCCTCACAAACCAGGCCAGTAAAGTATGGGGTGCCTCAGGGGTCAGTTCTAGGCCCTTTGCTGTTTACAATATACATGCTACCCCTGGGAGACATTATTAGAAGACATGGGATCAGCTTCCACTGCTATGCAGATGATACCCAATTATATATTTCAACAAAACCTGATGAGACATCTGAACTGTCTAAACTAACTCAATGTATTAAAGATATTAAAAACTGGATGACCAACAATTTTCTTCTCTTAAACTCAGACAAAACAGAATTACTACTTATTGGGCCTAAATCCTGTACACAGCAGATCTCACAACTTGACCTGCAATTAGAGGGATGCAAAGTTAGCATTAGCTCTACTGTAAAAGATCTGGGCGTTATATTAGACAGCAATCTATCTTTTGAAAATCATATTTCCCATGTCACAAAAACCGCCTTCTTTCATCTGAGAAATATCGCTAAGTTAAGAAATATGCTATCCATCTCGGATGCAGAAAAGCTAGTTCACGCTTTTATGACCTCTAGGCTGGATTACTGTAATGCTCTGTTCGCTGGTTGCCCAGCATCTTCTATTAATAAACTCCAGCTAGTACAAAATGCAGCTGCCAGAGTTCTTACCAGGTCTAGAAAATATGATCATATCACCCCAATTTTATCCTCCTTACACTGGCTGCCTGTTAAGTTCCGTATTGATTACAAAATATTGCTTCTTACCTATAAAGCTTTAAATAATGGAGCTCCTGTTTATCTAACTAACCTTCTGTCTCGCTACAATCCAACCCGCTCTTTAAGATCTCAAAACGCAGGGCTTCTGGTAATACCTAGAATAGCAAAGTCGAGTAAAGGAGGTCGAGCCTTCTCATTTATGGCTCCTAAACTCTGGAATAGTCTCCCTGATAATGTCCGAGGCTCAGACACACTCTCTCAATTTAAAACTAGATTAAAGACTTATCTTTTTATTAAAGCATACACTCAATGCGTCGCATAACGGTATGGTGTATTAATGTACTACTGTCTTAATACACCAGCCATTGTGTTAGAAACTCTCATATGCTTTACATATTTGTTATATAGCTGCTATTTTCATCTATAACAATGCTTTTTCTTTCTGGTTTAAATACACTATGAACAGCAGCTACGCTAAATATTTTCTTTATTTTCTATTTCCACCTGGGGATACTCATCCCGAGGTCCCTACAGATTTGCAGCGCCATCGATGCGATCCTAGACCTGTGAAGAGATTATCCGAAGGTACCCTGGACCAGGCCGTATCCCGAGCTGATACCGTGGTGGCCATGGAGTAATGGAGTGCATGAGACTGATTCCTGAAGGCTACAGTGAAGAACGAGTCTACGTTTGATCCTGTGGGCCAGCCTAACCTCCCGCTGGTGCCCTACCCCCACCTGCAGCTTACACGATGGATGTCCAGCTTCTCCAGCCGGCGCCTAGACTGCAGCTCCACATAAGAAGTTTGACCAGAAGAAAATGACCGTGCCTAACATAGCCTGGTTTCCCTCTAGGTTTTTTTTTTTCCTTCACTTCGTCAACTGGTGAAGTTTTTTTTTCCTCGCCACTGTTGCCACTGGCCTGCTCGGATTGGGACTTGTGGAGCTGCGCTTCGGTGGATTTCCTCTTCAGTGTTTGAACCTTCAGCAGTGAAACTTAAGCCACACTGAACTGAACTAAACTCTAAAACTTGTTAAGCTGCTTTGACACAATCTATATTGTAAAAAGAGCTATATAAATAAACTTGAATTGAATTGAATTGAATGTCAGCGATATGCATAAACTAGCTGCAGCTTGATTATAACTGTGTATTAAAAATTTACTTTGGCACAGTAGCATAATGTTTAAAGTCATATTAAAGGCCATATTATTATTTTCTACTCAAATTATTTTTAGGAGATTTCTTTTATTGTAGATACATCAATTGCTTGTCTTTCCAAAAGTTCATTGGAAAATTAAAAAGGAATATAGTTAAATGTTAAAGTCTGCGTGAACCGGAAGTTACTGGGACTTTTATTTCAGTATGTACTTTCAACTGGAATGGAATGTAAGGTTGGGAGTGGGGCTTTCTTTTTGCGCATCATCCCCTCATAGCAAACGGTAAGAGGGGATAAGTATATTGTGGCAGAAGCTGTCAAACTAACATCAACAGAAAAGATCCACCACTCCAAACGCAGAAGCAAATGATCAAGTCAAGTCAAGTCAAGTCGTCCTTTATTGTCATTCCGTTACATGTGTGGACATACAGAGGAACGAAATGTCGTGTCTCGCAGGACAACGGTGCTACATGGATTAATCATAAATACAAACACAACACTGGACAGACCTCACAGTGGCGCAGTGGGTAGCACGTTCACCTCACAGCAAGAAGGTCGCTGATCGCTGGTTCGAGCCTCGGCTGGGTCAGTTGGCGTTTCTGTGTGGAGTTTGCATGTTCTCCCTGTGTTGGCGTGGGTTTCCTCCGGGTGCTCCGGTTTCCCCCACAAGTCCAAAGATATATATAGGTATAGGTGAATTGGGTAAGCTAAATTGTCCGTAGTGCATGAGTGTGAATGGGTGTGTATGGATGTTTCCCAGAGATGGGTTGCAGCTGGAAGGGCATCCGCTGCGTAAAACATATGCTGGATAAGTTGGCGGTTCATTCCGCTGTGGCGACCCCAGATTAATAAAGGGACTAAGCCGAAATGAAAATGAATGAATGAACAACACTGGACATAAGAGCTATTATAGAAAAAACCTATGCATAAATAACATATATTATAAAATAGAAGAAAATGCTTAAACTATACACATAAGACAGGCTATACAAGTACTTTTCCATGAGACTGAACAATGTTGTGAAAGATATTGTGCAAAAAAAGGTATTTAAGGTCTAATATTGTGCAAGAGGTATTTAAGGTTGAAGCAAGCAGTGCAACATAATTGTAGTAAATTTATAGTAAACATTGAGTCCTTGTAAGGTGGTGTTTAGATAAAGTGTCAGGTGCATAAGAGAGAAGAGTGTTTCTACAGTTGGTTTGTCAAGCCCACTCACCTGAATGAAGCACAATTTAAAAATGCACAGTGTTTCCAAGAGACATGAAGTGATTAAGAAAGTGTCTATAGTGCAAATGTGCAACCTGGTGCAAGAGTCAGACGAGGGGGTGTCCTTCCACAGGTGGTTTGTTAAGCCCACTCACATGTATGGGACATACTCAGGAATGCATAGGGAGGTTTCAGAGGGAGGTAAGTTGATTGGAGTTGAGGGCTCTAACAGCCTGTGGGAAGAAGCTGTTGAGTAGTCTAGCTGAGCAGAATTAATACTTCAAAACATTATTCCTGATGGCAGCAGCTGAAAGAGACTGTGGAAGGGGTGAGCAGAGTCTTTTACAATACGATCAGATTTTGATCGAAGATTACCAAAACAAACTTTTTTTAAGTACCAGAATAAACATTGTAAAATAGGACATTTATAAATAGGAATTGTGTTGTTTCAGCACATTTTAAATAAGTAGTTTGAACAAGCAGCAAAGGTCTTTTTTTTTTTTGGTGTGTGAAGAGTCATTTAATAGATTTTCTGTATGTCAACCTTTTCTTTGTAAACCAAGTTTCCTGTGTGCTGCACATGAGACATAACTTGACTGTACAGACACGTATAAAGTTCCATTCAAGTGAAGAAAAAGTGGCAGCTCGCTTCTTAACAGACTTTCTAAACAGCACCATGGTGTAAGATAATTGTATGTGTTGTATAAGCATTGTGTGAGTTGCCCATTGTTGTAAAAGTTCAGCAGATTTCTCATATTGAAAGGAAGTAGAAGAAGAAAAAACTATTCATCTGTCAAAATCCTTCCACCTTGAAGGAGAAACAATCTCTGGGTGTTAAATTTAGCATCCGCACCTTGTGCCCCGGATCTTTTCAAGTTGCTCTGCTCTTAGCACAGTGAAAAGCACAAAAAGACTTGAGCTTAAAAGCATCTGTCACAATAAAGGTCATCTCATACAGGTGCTAACAAGATTAAAAATGTACAGCCAGCCACTGTGGCTCTTTTCATCCTCTAAAGGAGCACCGTTTCAGACTTGCCTTTGACTTTTGCTGCCCCCTGACCTTGCAAGCCCATTGGTGTGCTTTCTGGAGTCTTCTTGTGGCCTTTCTACTCCGCCTGCAGAGCTAGGACTTTCAGCATGAGTTGTAATTGGATCTTTTCCTCAATACATGTCTCTTTTGGTCTGTCGTCATAGAGGGATACTAGACACAAGGTGAGTAAAACCAGCATAATCAGCTTACCCTTAGCACTCACTGGGAATAATTTATTATACACAATGGTTACTTCATTCTCAAAGAATTCCCAACAGCTGTTGTATAAATGTGAACACATATGTACATGCTTTTTCCAGTGTCTGAGAAAAGTACAATTTTATTCTGTAATCAGTCTATCTACCCTGCTAAAAAAATGCATATTTCAATGCTATTCTTGCTGGTCTCAAGATTGGTGTTGCTGGTTTCAATGCTGGTTTTGGTGGTCTCCGTGCTGGTCAGGACCAATACCAGCATTGAAACCAGCAAGAGCAGCATTAAGACCAGCAAGACCAGAATTGAAACCTGCACCAAAACATACCTTACCACCATATGCTGTTTTTTTTCAGCAGGGTATCCATCCATCACCTATGACCAAAATTACATATAAATATAATCTAACAGAATAGTTTTTTTTCTCATTAAAGTCTAGGTGAAAAAAATGAAAATGTGAAAAATACAGTTGAAGAAATACACTTACAGTAAATCCAATACATTTTAATAATGCCTTAATACATTCATTCATTCATTCATTATTAATAACTATTCCAGCATATGTCTTATGCAGCGGATGCCCTTCCAGCTGCAACCCAGTACTGGGAAACACCCATGCACTCTCACATTCACACACACACCCATACCCTATGGCCAATTTAGTTAATCCAATTCACCTATAGCGCATGTCTTTGGACTGTGGGAGAAACCGGAGCACCCGGAGGAAAACCACATGAACACGGGGAGAACATGCAAACTCAATTGGCCCAGCTGGGACTCGAAACAGCAACCTTCTTGCTGTGAGGCGACAGTGCTAACCACTGAGCCACCGTGCCACCTGCCTTGATACAGTCTTCACCAAAGTTGACACTATTTAAAAGAACACCCTTAAATTGTGACATTATGTTAAATGCTTTTAACTCCATCTGCAGCATAGTCAAAAGTTAACATGCAAATAAATGGCTAAACTCTATTCAATTTAATTCATCTTTATTTCTATAGCGCTTTTACAATGTAGATTGTGTCAAAGCAGCTTAACATAGGAGATTATAGTAAACTGAAACAGTGTCAGTCCAGTTTTCAGAGTTTAAGTTCAGTTTAGTCCAGTTCAGTGTGCTTAAATTTTCCCTGCTGAAAGTCCAAACACTGAAGGGCAAATCCATCAATGCGCAGCTCCAAACCATGTCCCAAACCATGCAAGCCAGTGGCGACAGTAGCGAGGAACAAACTTCACCAATTGACGAAAGTGAAGGAAAAAAAACCTAGAGAGAAACCAGGCTCAGTTTAGCACGACCATTTCTCTTATGGCCAAACTTGCCGAGCTGCAGCCTAAGCGCCGGAGGCTGGAGAAATCTGGATGTCCATCGTGGAGAAGCTGCAGAGAGGAACTGTGTGCTGGGTTAATTTGTGTATATTTTCAATAATTTACTCGTCTACCATCTGACATTCAGTAGTTATTTCTCTCTATATTAGTCTCTGAAGAAAGCTGGACATCCATCGTGGATCTATCACAGAGAGGAACTGTGTGGTGGGTTAATTAGTGTAAATTTTCAATAATTTAGTTGTCTACCATCAGACATTCAGCAGTTATCTCTCTCTATATTAGTCTCTGAAGAAATCTCTCAACATGGGCCTTTCTATTAATTTGGCACTGGCCACAGTTTTTCAGGAGACCCTGCCAAACACTTAGACATTTCTTGGATTCTTAAAATGGCTCTGTTTTACATGTGGAACTAAGTGTGTGCCATCTGGTGACCTAACTGCTACCAGTTTTCCCCCCGTTGAGGCAGTGTGTGCATGAACGCTTCACCAGGCGTTCGCAGGGAAAGCACCAGCCAGAGAATAATTGAATATAGTACAGTCAATTTCTCTCTCCTTCATGCCACACATTCAGTGTATTCCAGCTCCAGTTGTGCAAATATTGCAAACATATTATGGCCTTACCCTATCTTGACAGTTCACCTCCTCCCCAAGCGCCCACTGCAGGGCATTTTATTATCTTAATGGATACAGACAGCAGTGGGCCGGAACCAATGCTGTAAACCAATTGCGATAGGAATCCACAGGGATATGAATTCACGTTCCCTCGTCTGTGACGGTGTGTGTGTAGTAGTACATTTTCGGCTTTCGTTTGTTAAAATGAATGAGCTAAATACTGTCGTCTTGGGTGAAGACTGTATCAAGGCATCAGGAAATCAAAAAACAAACAAACTGGTCTAACCAACGGTAAACATTTAAGATATTTTCACCAAAATGGCAAGCCAGATACGTATAGCTCTAGTAACTATATTAGTATAAACAATGGGTCTAAGAGATTAAAATTTAAGTAATTATTTTTAACTCATACAAACATATTGTGAATAATGTTTGAAAATAGAAGCCATTAAAATCCAGTCAGGGAATTTCTTAAGGTCTATTCCAGACATACAGAATTGTATTTTTTTTTCCAAGTCTTGAAATATCAGATATTTTTGTTTTTCATTGTATATTCATTCATTCATTTTCTTTTCGGCTTAGTCCCTTTATTAATCTGGGGTCGCCACAGCGGAATAAACCGCCAACTTATCCAGCATATGTTTTACGCAGCGGATGCCCTTCCAGCCACAACCCATCACTAGGAAACATCCATACACACTCATTCACACACATACACTACAGCCAATTTAGCTTACCCAATTCACCTGTACCGCATGTCTTTAGACTTGTGGGGGAAACCGGAGCACCCGGAGAAAACCTACGTGAACACGGGGAGAACATGCAAACTCCACACAGAAATGCCAACTGACCCAGTCGAGGCTCGAACCAGCGACCTTCTTGCTGTGAGGCGATCGTGCAACCCACTGCGCCACCGTGCACCCTGTCATTGTATATGTTACTTCCAATTTATCAAAATTTATTTTTTTCTATACCATGATTTTATCATGTTGTTTCACCTGTTTGGCAATTTTTCACTGCCATTTTATTTATTTCCCACTTGTAAACCAGCAATCTAATGCAGTCAGCAGACTGTACCTGTTAAATTACTGTGTGGCGTTTTTTTTTTTTGTCTGCTCAGTGCTCAACCAGCCCCTACTGTATTTTGTGGGTACATTTTTTATTCAGATTTTTTTATGACCTCAAATGAAAAATTGCAACAATATTTGTGTCATTTCTTATGTTGTTGTGCTGTAAAATTCTACACTCATTTAAACATCTTAGTTCTTCATTACTTTTTTTTTTTACCTTGACCACTGGTCTCTGTAATTTATATAAAGGGAACACTGAAAGAAACAAAGAGAGAAAGTGTTTTTACTCTTAACCAAAGCCTAACATCTTAACATCCTATTTCATACATCTACATCAAATGACTCTAAATTATTAACAAAACTGTTAAAATCATTTCAACATTATCATTAGAAAAATAAAAACAATAAATACAATGAACCTACAGTAGACTTCAAATAGGTTGAATATTTGCATTGCACATGGTGGGTTGGTTTAAAGTGGGTCACACACCTTAAGAGAAAAACAGGGTATTGTCATATTTAACATAACGCAAATGTTTTGTTATTTAATATAAAACAATATGTAGGATGGTGAAGCAGAAATTTGAACAGTGTCCTGGCTGGTCATAATCTGAAGGAAATCTGAAGCAATTCTGGTGTATTTGAATCACCACATGCTGGTGTTTCATAAATAGTGCAACTGCACTGAGTTGGATTTACAACTGAGTTTCACAAACATTGTGAAATTATGCATTTAATAAAATTAACTCATCATTTTTCTAAGCATAAACTGGAAGTCTAACTAATCTGAAAATGAGGGAATTGTCTTGATTGTTGTTATTTAGCCCTTATACTCAGTTTGTGTGGTTTCAATTTCTGAGCTTTAATATTCTTCAGATTGGAAAGCAATTACTTTATTGGTCAACACATTGCCTGGATATTGATATTTCTGATCATAGAGTCCATAGAGAGAACAAGAAATAAATGCTGTGCAGAGTATCAAGCGCTTGACAATGTGTCAATGAGTTGAAGGAAGTTGGTCTTCTGAAGACTGGAAGTCTCAAAGGAGCTCTACATCCCTGGTGACATCTCTTCAACTGCTGGAGATCGAGAAATAAAAGCTTGTGAAGTAAAGGATTTGTCAGATAGTCCACACACTCCAGTGATTTCCTTGTGGACTTGTGGGGTAGTTCCATATGTTTTGTAGCCTGATTGAAGTATATATTTCCATAGATCTATAGGGTCTATGTATGTTTGTTTATGTGACTTATTAATCAGTTTAATAATAATCAGATTTATTTATGGATCAGGTTTCCCAAATTAGTTTTCACAAAGGTCCAAATTCTGTCAACAATATGGATAACTAACCACATGACCACAATGTTATGACCGTAATGCTTGTTCTGCTAAAATTATTTGTTAAAATGTCAGACAGATAGAATGCTTGTGTAGTTCTAGTTAAAACTAGCTGAGTTCAATATGACTGTCACTGCTGTTAGACCATTCACTGAATAAAAGCTCCACCGACCCCAGTCAAGCAAGCCAGAAGTGACAGTGGCAAGGAACCAAAAAAGAGTACAATGAACTATGTTTTACTCATGATAGGGACATTAAGACCCAATCCCAAATCTATTATTTACGCCTTCCCCTATGCCGGACCGCTTGATGAACTTTTTCATTCATTCATTTTCTTTACTGCTTAGTCCCTTTATTAATCTGGGGTCGCCACAGCGGAATGAACCGCCAACTGATCCAGCATATGTTTTATGCAGCGGATGCCCTTCCAGCTGCAACCCATCACTGGGAAACATCCACACACACTCATTCACATACTTACACTACGGACAATTTAGCTTACCCAATTAACCTGTACCGCATGTCTTTAGACTTGTGGGGGAAACCGGAGCACCCGGAGGAAACCCATGCAAACACGGGGAAAACATGCAAACTCCACACAGAAATGCCAACTGACCCAGCCGGGGCTCGAACCAGCGACCTTCTTGCTGTGAGGCGATTGTGTTACCCACTGCGCCACCGTGATGCCCCGCTTGATGAATTTAAGCAATAAAAATCTGACTTTAAATAAAAAATTAAAGTATGTAACTGTACCTACAATTGGTCAGACAGATGCAGGTATTTTTTTTAATATATAATTTGTGTTTGTTTCGTTTGTTTACAGTTACCAACCACTAACTTAAGTTTACTTTTTAGATCAGACAATCTTCCTCTCATACACAGAGCTGTGTTTGTCAATGTGGTGTCATTGGTTTTTACACTAACCAGCATATTTTCATGTACAGATGTTTGTTTGAATATATTTTATAATGATAACGGCGGCTGCAATGTCAAGCAATGATAAATTTCACATGAGATTATATGTGATGATTATACACGTTGTCATTAATATGTGGAGACAACTTCAAATACACAAAATAGTCAGTCAGTCATACAGACTAAAGTCAGCAGAAGCTCAAGTCATGGTTGAGTGCTGTGTGTGTGTGTGTGTGTGTGTGTGTGTGTGTGTGTTTGTGTATGTGTGTGTGTGTATGTGTGTGGTGTGCAGGATTACCTGTTCCTCAAGAATGGATTGGTACTGCATCCATTCCTGATCCTGTCTTAGAGATCATTTAAACATAATTTAAAGAGATATGAAGTAAAATGGCTCCCTGTGAGCTGAGGTGCGTTTGAAAGGGTTAAAATGTTGTTGTTTTTACCATTGGACAATTTAACCAAAGTAAGCTGCTTTTCATCAAGACTCTAAAAAGTCATATCAACTTGTTTAAAATGGGTGTTGAATGTCTTCTTTAAACAAAAAAGGGACAACCTGTTCAATGTATATGACCATTTAGGTAATTTTTTACTTTCCGGATATGAGATTCAGTTTAATTTATTTAATCTTTATTTCTATAGCGCTTTTACAATGTAGATTGTTTCAAAGCAGCTTAACATAGAAGTCCAAACACTGAAGAGCAAATCTATCGATGCGCAGCTCCACAAGTCCAAGCAAGCCAGTGACGAGGAACAAAACCAGGCTCAGTTGGGCACGACCGTTTCTTCTCTGGCCAAACGTCTTGTGCAGAGCTGCAGTCTAGGCATCAGAGGCTGGAGAACACTAGACGTCCATCGTGAAGAAGCTGCAGGTGTGAGTAGGTCATCCACTATTATTGCTTAATCCCAATTCTACTCCTTATCCCTTGCCTTTACCCCTACCTCTTGGTTCACATGTTCACATGAAATGGTAGGGGTGTCCCAAATCTATTTTGCTTGGAGGTGTAGGGCTAAGGGGATGAATCTTGATTTATCCTTCATAAAGTCAATAGGCATGTGCAAGTTCTTGACAACCACAATAGTGAACTACAGGACCATGTATTGACAAGGGTGTAGTATTTCTTTACAAAGTGTCATTAATACACAAAATTTGTCAAACATGCAAATTAAAATACTGTCCATTTTTAGCACATTTTGTGGACGTACCCTTAGATCAAATCATTTATTGATGCCATTGGTGTGATGCGGTTGTTTGAAACACCAAGCAGAATGCTAACTCAGACACTATTAGACATAATGAATGTGTCTGGGATTTAACGCTCTTCTGGGGAATATCACACTGACTTACATTACATAAAGCTTAGACTGTCAGCACTGAACTAGAGCTCTATTAACGCTGTGTAAGCTGTGAGTGTAAGAGGGATATTGTGTGGAATCATATCTGACACGGTGCAGTTGTATGAGAAGTCTAAAGAGAACTAGCCTCACATTTTCAGATCGAGGCACTTTACAGTCATACTGAATTTCCAACCATTTCTCCAGTTAAATTGTGGCTGTGGGCTACACTCAGCCAAGGATCCTCATTCTGCTCACTAGATGAAAGGCTAATTTCTCAGCGGGTTTCCTTATTGCCTCATCCTCGTTTATTAAAGTTACTCTAATTTCATTTATTAGGCAGAACGCAATCTCACGCTTCCAATACGGGCTCTATTTTCAATCTTTTTTTTTTCTCATTTTGCCAAACATTCGACAAGGAGATTTTAGAACGAGGCTTAGAAAATGCCAAAAAAATGGCAACTGTTTTTGTTTTACTGTTTTAATTCGTTTTGATTGCTTGCATGTATTTATTTGTGTCATATTCATGACTAATTCCAGTGTCCATTTCACTTTATTCAGTGTTTACATTGATTAGTTTTACTCAAAATAAGTAACAAAACATTTGCTTGGTTTACCAATGTCATTTATTCAGAAAATATACTGCTTCTGCTCATGAATGAAATTCATTGTTGATGTGGAAAACCTACATCTGATTATATTTACATGCATTTCCTTGAAAGATGCTTTGAGCGTTTTGCAGCGTGCTCAAACATTTTATCATACATTTTATCAGTAAGATGTGTGCTTGAGATTCAAACACATGACCTTCACCTTGCTAGAATGAAGCTGTACCACTTGAATAGTAGAAAAACAGAATAATATGTTGGAAATATGATTACCTCCAAATGAATGCATGAACAAGCAAAAAACATAAATACCCCAGATGCCCTTGTCTTTGCACCATTAAATACAACACATTTGGCCAAGAGAACACAAACAAAGCCCTAGAGACATTGTGGGCAACTGCATAAATTGGAAAACATTATGGATATAGATAGCCTTTAGGTTCTTGGCAGCATTTCTTTGGATTTACAGAAGTGTGCATTTGTCAAACGGGATCAAGTCTTTATAGGCCCGACCTTCCTCTAACCCCCTGAATCATCGTGGCATAATACGGCGGTCTTAAGAGAGATCAGAAGCATGTAACTGCCATTTGCTGTATGTATACAGATGCGAGCATTCACTGTAAGATAGAAATGTCCAGGCAGACCATGCACTTAAGATGTGGCATTACAGCTTACTGCAGAGAGGACAATAATGGCCCCATCCATCAAACAGAGTCACCAGGCATGGCGCGCCCTTCCTTCTGAGAGAGTGAGACAGGCCATCATAGCTCTGTTCTGAAACTTAGTAAGCTGTCTACTGCCTGCACAGACAGCTGTTTTCTAAGGAGGTTTCCGAACCAAAATGCAACCTCATACCACTATTTTCTAACTAGATGTAAATGTCAGAATATCTATACCATTTTTCTGTAAATATAAACTACTGTATATAGAAACAGGCAGCAAAGAAACCTGGATTAATGGAAATAAAGTTCCTGCTCAATAATTGCAAAAGAAAACTGAATTTGTTTTATGGCACACATCTAACACTACCATGAAGAAAGAGAGACATTTTAGTGTTTAATTCATATTTATAATATATATATTAATATTTATAAT
>CAIGQW010055277.1:641014-680620 GCA_903798125.1 Danio choprae | reverse complement strand
TATATATATATATATATATATATATATACATATATACTCTTAAGTTAATCTAATTCAAGTTTAATAAAAATAATAATTATATCAGTTTGATAGTTTCTTCACATGGACTTTCAGAAAAATTGTTTACAGAACTGTCAGGATTACTTCATGAAAATTTGTAAGACCTTCAGGAGCAGAGCTGGACACCCTTATAGGGGATGTACATTATTGCATTTATCTTTTTTTTCTTACAAAATGTATCAGTCTAATACATTACTGTTATTAGAAATTGAATTACCTTCAAAACAAATTTTATAATTAAATGGATTGATGGATGGGTGGATGGATGGATGGATGGATGGATGGAAGAGTGCGTAGATGAACACACGGTGGCTCAGTAGATAGAACTGTTGTCTTATTTTCTTGCAAAGCACTTCCTGTTTTAGCAAGATAATACCTCTTTAAAAATAGATACGTTGTTAAAGAACTTCCTCTCGTTCCATGTTGAAGCCAATGCTTCCCTCGAGAATGAAAGATCTATAAGTTCATGCCCCAGTTGCTGGGTTAACATATTTGTTACACACAAAATTGCTTGTGCAAGCAGTATCTGATGAGGTATTTCCTACTGATTCATTGATGGATAAGTTTGAAATATTGATATTTGCAACAATATTGGGCTAATTCACAATTTTATTTTACCCTCTCTGTGGTAAGAAATGTAATGTAGTGATTCAGTATCAAAGCTATTTTATTAATGCAATTTGCAGGGTAGCATTGAAACATATCTGTACTCTGGATTGTTTGTGTGTGTCAAATGACATGTTCAATATACAGTTCTACACATTCCAGCCAATCAGAATGACTATTTGTTATAACAGGTTTGTTTAAAAAATGCACATATAAATGTGTTTACTTGTCTTCTTGAAACTTCTTCGAAATATGCTGTATAACAGCTTTTCCCCCTCCTGTAAGATAATAAAGACCTTCATCTTTGACTGTCCTAGTCATTGCCATATGGCCAGTCTGTATGTGGAAGGCAATCATGATGTGATTACTATTGCCTGTAGCAAAACAACATCCACTTTGTCTTCCATCGTGCCATGATTGCTATTCTTATTTCCAATTGAAAATGGAATTAAAGGCAATGGCATTTAATGAATGTTTTAAGATGCAGGATGTCACATTCCTTTAGTCTTGCATCCTTGAATAAATTGCATGCAACTAACAATTTTGTCTTGGAAGCAGTAACATGGCAAAAGATATATGCTTATTTTGTAAGCTATGATGACTAGGAAAAGCAAGAAGACCATCTCTTGGGAATGTGTTCATTGAGCCTGTTATTTCATTGCAAGTAATGAGGGTCTTTGATGCTTTTGTCCTACAAATGTTAGTCGTAAATGACAACGATATCCTTCATTGCATGATCAAACACTAGTAATCAGTCTCCTTCTAACAAATAACACCAAAGTCAAAAGTATGCTCCTGTCTAACTGTGTTAATCATACTTCCTGTAAATTGCTTGCTTGAGAACTGGTCTTTACTTGGCTATAAATACACTATATTTCTCTTTAAAGTTGGTTGATGTTTCATGACCCAGTTTTATTTTAATTATTTATTTTTAAAGAAAGTATGCATAATGGAAGTTCATTTTGAATGGTTAATTTTCATCAAAATCAAAAGAATGTTTCATTTACACATAAAATGAATGCATATAAAATGCTTTAAATTATGCAATGAGAGTGATTACATACACCATAGGTTTCTTTATAAAGTTTGTCTTAGCAAATGATAACTTTAATCATTTTATCAAACTCACACGGAACAATTAATCTTAACATAACAAACATCTTTTGCATATGTATTAATTTTGCATTTAATTCAGCTCACCATGAGCCAGTGATTTAAAAGTTCCATGGCGCAAAAGCATTAAGGGCATATCCGAATCTACTTTTGATATTTTTTTATATTTTCCCCTGCGCATGTTCTAACAGGGTTATGCTTATTCTCTTAATGAGTTATGGGTGTGTTTTGAGCATAACGTGCATTAAACCAATCAGAGTCTCATCTCCTATTCCCTTTAAGAGTCAGTTGTGTCACGCCATGGCGCATTTGCTATTTACATGGCGGACTTTGTAAGTTGAAAAACTTCTTCACTAGCGAGAAAACAGTTAAACAGACCATCTGCATGAGGATTAAGAATGAGCCTCCTCCATTTGGCCTCTTTACTTTCTCTTTACTTTACTTTGACTCTTTACTTTTCTTTTGTGGAGTAATGAAATGGTGGCAACTCACTCCACTGAAGACATCCATTAGCCTACATATTTAATTTAGTTTGAACATATCTAAATTCAGTTCTAATTTCCAGCAAGAGAATAAATAAACAATAATAACGAAGTGTGGCCCCATATGGTGATGCATACGTCTCCAAAACGCGCCAGGAGGACAACTCTAAACTTGTTTTTATTAAAACAAATATAAATATGCATATAATAGTAATAATAATAATAGTAATAATAATAATAATAATAATAATAATAATAATAATAATAATAATAATAATAATTACATTATACAAATGCAAATTGTCATGAATAAACTGAAAAAAGCACCACTGAGGTGAAGAAGGCATGGTTTTTATATTTATGTAGAAAATAATATTTTTTGTAACATTATAATCCTTTCCTTTTTTTTTTCATATGTCAAGATATTTGTGTATTGCTGTGCATTCTGTGTGTATTAAGCAATGTGTAAGTGTTTTGGATCACATAGACACATAAGTAACACGCTCTGCGCTGGATTTTAGACCAACTTTTTTAAACAACGTGGTGCAAAACGTGAAAATTACTGTTGTGCTGGTCTTAAAAAAGCAACAAATCGTACCATATACATCTTGCACCTTATTGCGCCGGATGTATGATAGGGCCCTCTCTCTTTTACACACACACATGACAGGAGACAGTGTGATGTACTATGAAATAAACGTGCAAAAAAATCATACTTCATTTGACAAACATATTTGAACAAAATGTGAAGTTGACTCATTAAGTATTTTTAACTTAAGCATCCAATATCAAGTCCAAGTTCTTTGAAGTTCTGAACGTAATACAACTTTGATATATCAAAAGTATTTTTATTTAAGTTTTAAAGTAAAATGTTGATATATTCAGTATATCGGGTGAGTAAATCACATTCATTCATTTTCATTTCGGCTTAGTCCCTTTATTAATCTGGGGTCGCCACAGCGGAATGAACCACCAACTTATCCAGCATATGTTTTACGCAGCGCATGCCCTTCCAGCTGCAACCCATCTCTGGGAAACATCCATACACACCCATTCACACTCATACACTACAGACAATTTAGCTTACCCAATTCACCTATACCGCATGTCTTTGGACTTGTGGGGGAAACCGGAACACCCGGTGGAAACCCACGCCAACACAGGGAGAACATGCAAACTCCACACAGAAACGCCAACTGACCCAGCCGAGGCTTGAACCAGCGACCTTATTGCTGTGAGGCGAACGTGCTACCCACTGCGCCACTGTGAGGCCCTAAATCACATTCAGTGTCTTGTATATTATGTTATGCATTAGCATTCCTAATTGCAATTGTATTACAATCTTTGCTAATCTTAATGTTGGAATGGAATTGGAATATATTGCCTTAATTACCATTTAACTTGTAATTTTTATTTAACTTAAAAATATGTAAAAAAAATATGTTGGCATAAAAACCAATTTGTGTGTGTGCACAATAATTTATATTAACATTGTGTATACACAATGAAAATGGACACTAATGCAGATTGCTAGGAGTTTAATGGCTCACCTTGCTTTTTCAGATTTTTCTTTCATTCTTTTTTTGTGTGAAATATTAGGTGTTCATTTATTTTGCATGGTCCTACATTAGGAGCTTCCTAAAATAACATTATATTTCATTTCATTCAGTCCCTTAGTCCATTTATTCACAGTGCATAGATTTTTAATGATAATTAAATGGTTTTTCACACACTATCACAACTGGAATATGAATCACAGATATATTTTATAGCACAGACATAAAAAGGAAACGAGAGAAAGAGAGAAACATTTAATAATTATATTTATTCAGCAAATTAAATTGCCAGCCTTGCAAAATTTGCCTGCTGAACAGACAATAAATGATCCCTTTGGTGGCTCTGTAAGCCCAGGGATAACATCGCAACCAATGAGATGTGAGGAAATGCTAGAGTCACACAGCTGGATCATCCATGTTCACATCAGATTGAGCGCAGAGGAGGAGAGATACATGGAGGTCCTGTCATAACGCTTCAATTTAAACATACATTACACCACACAAACCAGTCAATACACACCTGTATCTTAGTGTTATTTTGTAACAGCACCAGTTTAAATATTTTACAGTCATAACTTGATAGATACTGCAGTGATAAAGACACTTTTTTCACTCAAACATATGAGCATTTGTTCAAACGATGACACACTATGAGCTCATCAAGTAATGTGAAATGCTCTATTACCATACATTTAAAGATTACATCTGTAAAGGCATGAGTATAGATTGCTGTAAAAATAATCTGTAAATTTTACAGTAAAAACTGGCAGCTGTTATTAAAAAAATGGGGTAGAAACCATGAAATAAATGTCTAAATTGTATGCTAAGCTGCAGTAGTTTGTTAATGTATAGCGTTATACAGCAATGTTTTAAAGTACTAACATCTACACATCTTACCTTTGTTACACAGAAAAAACCCCAACCATAAGCATGTGGAGATAAGAAAGTGTTCAGATGAAAAAATGCTCATCTCAAACAGCTTGTCCCAAAGCTGAAAAACATACTGTAGGACATAATGTAGATAGATAGATAGATAGATAGATAGATAGATAGATAGATAGATAGATAGATAGATAGATAGATAGATGATAGATAGATAGATAGATAGATAGATAGATAGATAGATAGATAGATAGATAGATAGATAGATAGATAGATAGATAGATATATAGATAGATAGATAGATAGATAGATAGATAGATTTTTTAATGTACTTAGAATGTAATTATGAGTTTTCACAGCAGGCAAGGATAGCCAGACGGATGTTTCACGATGTTAAATATGTAAACAAATAGATTTGATATGATGTGGGTGTGAAATATGAGCTGGAAATGTTCTTTGCAAAATGGGAAAAGCACAAGCTTGTAGTGGGTGCAATAATTGTGTTGACTAATTGATGAAACAAAAGCCATCACCGTGTGGTGCAGTGTGCAAGTGCTGGTGACGAGCTGTCCAGACAGTAATTAAATAACTGGCACCATTGGTTACACAAGGCTTGAATGTACTAAGAAGCTTCACTCATTTGTCAGTATAACTGCTGGCTAAATAGACCCAAAATGACCCAAGACTAAGCATGTGTGGCACAGAGCTCTGGTGTTAGTAAGGTAGCAAGAAGACTTTACTATTTCTTCAAATGTGGTACAAGCGTCCTTTTATGCATTTATATTCATGCATCATTGGACAATCCTGTCATTTCTTTTCCCCTGAGTCAACAAATAGCATTTCTGCCATATCTTAAAATATGTGTTATTTGTGCTTGATTGGTTTGGACATCACTGTTGTAGAAATGACATTTTACACGAAATAAAATGGCAGGCTTTGTCTGAGGCAAAGTTAACAGAAATGGAAATGCATTCTATGTACCCTATAAATTAAGTTAAATACTATCTTTTTACAGTCATTATATATTATTCGTTGTATTTTCTTTGTTTTGTTCATACATGAATATATTAACTTTAGGCATAAATAAAACTTTTATATAAAATTATATAAAAATATATATACAATTTTCAACCCCCTGAGACATAATAAAGTGCCTGAAGTTTATAAAAAATTATAATTTGCAAAATTTTCTTATTCCTTTCCCCCTTTCTGCTTGTTAAAAATGGATATTGCTGCTGTTTTTGGGGAAGTTGCCATGGAGACAGTAACCCATGAAAAGGTAATTGAAGGAGAGCATGGGTCGTGCTCTACCCTGTGTGAAAAGGGCAACAGAAAGAGAGAGATACAGTGTGAGAGAGAAAGATTTAAGACTAGACAAAGGAAAATGAAAAAAGAGGACGTGAGATTTTCTCACGGGTTTCTACTTCACTCTCAGAGGGAATGCTGGGTAGTTTCATGTGAAAACAGTCTTTAATTACTGACCGCACAGTGTCATTACTAACAGCGGGGGACCAGTAGCCAGTTATTTGTGGATGTGAGTTTCGAAATAATTAACTGTCTTCCTGTTTACTAAGCGGCAATGCTAGTCAAACAGACAAGCTTCTGGGAATGCACCACAATGGAGAGACTGTTAATTATGAAGCGGGCATGATCTTGGTGTTGCAGACCAGTGTGAGTTTGAGTACTGAAAAAGCAGACATCCTATCCTTGGTGGGATGTCACGACGGATTAATTGATCGATCGATACATTTATAAATAAATGAATGAGAGACTAATATTATTAGTGGTGTTTGCGAATGCTGTTGGTTTATGCATTAAATAATCATTTATCAAGCTTCTGCATCTAACTAATTATGCTATAGATATGAATGATTCTGAAAATTGTGAAGTATTGTTTTTCCTTCCTTCAAGATATAATATATATATTGTTTATTATTATCGTTTATTATGTATCTTATACATTTATTTATTCATTTATTTATTTTAGAATTGTTTGGAGTATTGTATTGATTATGGTGACAGATGACAGATTCATGGAGAAAACATGGAGGCAGTTTTTAAATGCTAAGGCAATCCAGCTACATTTAAAAGCAAATATACTTGTAAGCAATATGAGAAAATAACAATGTAAATAATGTATTTAAGTAATTATGTAAATATTGAATTAGCAATAAGCAATGACTATTCAAAAAGCTCAGTTTTCACAAGGCAAAATACTGTTTCTGTTTGGACAGAATAGAGAAATAGGTGTTTTTTATGTATCCAGATTAGTTCATGAAGAGAGAGATACAGCACACGCTGAAATGTACATTATCAGAGACAGTGAAGGATATGGGTGCATCTCAGTCAGCTCTCTTGCTCCTGAGGTCATAAATCAGCATGTCATGTCTACAAATTTGAGCACTGATAAGGAAATTAAGCACACTGTATCACAACACATCGGGATACTAATGGTGACATGAGAATGTCTTCGCTGTACAGCGTCATTCAGAAGTATGAAGAACAGAAGAATCATTTTTAAACATATGTTTTAAAAATATTATTTAACATACATTGATTGTTTCACATACCTGCAATAATTCAGCCATTAATTGATTATAATGTTCTGTAGCTCTCTAACTATGTACAGTATGTTTTAATTTAAATGTAAAAAAAATATGAATAGTGATTTATGTTTAAAGTATAGTTCACTTAAACTGGAAATTAACTAATTTATTATTTAACACATTTTGAAAAAATGCTGGTTGCTAGCACCCATGGACAGCTATAGTAGGGTGAAAAAAAAGCTATAGAAGTCAATGGACGCTTTTATAGGCACCCAAAAATCTTTAAAGTAGGCATCATTAATTGTCAATGAACAACACTTTCACAGCAGGTAAAAATAATTTCTGCATACATTTTTAACATTTCATGGTGAACAAATCAACATTTACTAGTGTATTACAAATAAGCATTTAACATTAATCATTTAATAGCCTAGATTAAAGATGCTGTGGAACTACTGTCACTTGTACAACAAAATGTAACTCATATTGCCATTAGTATTAGCTAATTTAAAACACATATTTATATATAAAGAATTTATTTTATAACAATTTAGCAAAAAAGAAAAATACAAATACAAATAATAAATGCTTAAATGAATGGTGTCCACTGCTTGTTCATGATGTTTAGCAAAGCCACAGTGGCAAAGTTAAGAAGGTGAGTAAGCTGCCTTGCCACATCGCTGCCCGAACGTTCGTCCGTCATTAAAAAATTCAAATCAGGTTTGATTTTTTTCACTTTTTTCATTCAAAAAAGTGTTTTAATATGTGTTTTGACAGTTCAGAGCCACTGTACAAGCGAAAAGCTAAATACAGAATGCCGTCATTTGAGCTACAGATAACTTTGACAAACACTGCATAAAATAAAGACAGAATGTGGCGGACAGTTCAGAACCCCTATGCTGGATTCAGTGACTGGCACACCTCTGCCCTGCTGCTGGTGTGTGTGTGTGTGTGTGTGTGTGTGTGTGTGTGTGTGTGTGTGTGTCCATACATTTGACTTACTGCCCATAGACATTATAATAGAAAGCATGGTCCGCTTTCGTTCTGTTGCTTCGACACGTCAACATGCCCCCCATCTATTATAATGTCTATACTAGGGTTGGCCGATGTCAACCAATTTGGCATTGTACGATGTGAAACATCGCGATGGACGATGGCATCGTCGTCGTAGGCTGCGGTTAATTAATTATTTATGAATAATTAATTAATTCATAATGAATTAATTATTTGTAGCCTACCGTTTCAACTACCTGACCCGCATGGTCTTTGTTTTACCCGTAACCAAATCTTAAATAAATAAAGATAAGTTACACACAAATTGCCACCTGTCAATCACTTTTTCCGTGGAACTTTGGCATTGATAGGCAGAGTGATCTGTGTCATTATAATGACGTAGACAAACTTGGTTGGTAAAAAAGGTACACAACCAACAGGAACCAACCAACGGTATCTGAGGTTTTTGCTAAAATTACTAAGTTACTATCTGATATCGGCGATGGACTATGGCATCGTCTATCGGCCCAACCCTAGTATATACTGCCAGTCTCTGTTCAGAATTTGTGAAGCATCACAACCAGTGTATTAACATTCCACAAATTTCCTGAAAAAAACTGCATTTCGGAAAAATCCAGCGCAGCTCTTTGATAATGAGTTGAACTTTCCATGCAGTATTAGATGAACACAATATGCAGCCTATTCCTCTTTTTTTCTACTTAGAAGAAGAGAGGAGAGCAAAGTATCACTGCTTGAACTGACTCCGAAATGTTTTGCGTTTTTTTGTAATGGATTAATTAATACGCATCAGACTTAGTGTGCAAGGTTTGTTTAGATGACGAATTTTTCGCATATGAATACGAAAAAAACACAAACGAAAACTTCGGAATTCAGTGTGCAAAGACCTTTACTCTCTGCTGCCCATTGCTAGTGGATCAATAAATAAAATAACCACTGAGAGTTTACATTTTTTAAGGTATCTAATATTTTCTTATATACTTTATTAAGTGATATTTCACTTAAACCACAATATCTGTTTTTATATACTTTATCTCGCCTGCAGGATCAGCACAGACTACAGTCAATATCTAAATGTTACTTTCAGCTACTAGTTGACTCATATAGCATAGAAAACAGGTCACGAAGAGTCAATGTAATGTTTTGAAAGTCTATTCGTCGCATTTCGGTGAGATAATAGATGGGAACTTCAAACTCCACAAATTCTTGGAAAAGGAAGAAACGTAAAAGCACTACTGCTGTTCTCAACTTAAGGGGAAAATCAATGTGAAGTGGTATGTGTTTTTGAGAGAGCATGCCAGGCCTTTACTAACCTTGAGTACAATAGAATTACACAAGCAATGCGCTTTAAGCTTGATGGACTTATATCTTTTTTAACCCATAATAAATATAATTGATCTTTTTTTAACCCATCCATCCTATTTCAACTACTTAAGTGGGGCCAAGTCGTGGGGTCAACAGTCTCAGCAGGGAACCCTAGACTTCCTTGTCCCCAGACACTTCCTCCAGCTCCTGCGGGGGATCCCAAGGCATACCCAATGTTCCCAGAAGACTCTCACAACATGTTTGGGCTTAAATGCCCAAACGTCCTCCTCTGCCAGCAGATCCAACTTACCAGCAGGTGGTGTTCAGTTGACAGCTCAAGAGTTCAAGACATACGGTCGACGATTAGTTATTTATAAAACATATTCACTGTTGAGAAAGACATTTAATGATTTAATGTGGCAAGTTTTTTATACACTCTAAATGCTGTTATTTGCAATGCATTTCATGCTTCATTAACAAAACAGATTTGCACATTTTCTACAAAATAGAAATGTGAGTGGTGCAAAACTGACACAGTACTGAGATATAACATGGACTAAGGTTGCAAGTGGACTGAGGTGCTTTGAGTGCTTTTTTTAGGCCATTGCTATGTGAATGCTGTATAGTTCTGGCTGTTTGATAAGTGATCCCTTGCTGGCCCAAGCACTATGCATAAGTATCCTCCAAGTAAATAGCACAGCTGTCCTCAACAAGTTGCATGAGCTGATGAATCTTTCATGTTTTAGTGCAAACAATGTGGGGCAAGTTATACACCAACGTTAAATAACTTGAGGGGGGGATTTACCAAACAGGTGTGCCATTTTTGCACACATTTACTTGTTTACTAACAACCCATAATCTATTTTATCTGTATTTAGTTTTTATTGAAATAACATACTATATTTTTTTTCCCACAAGCTACCTTTTTATCGAAGTAGATTAGGTTCAATGTAAATCGACAATCTGTAACAAAAATAGGTGCAATTAAATAATTTAGCTAACAATTTAACTAGTTACCTTGCTAAATAGCCATCTTATATGTTTGTTTGTTTTTTTTATAATTGAATTTAATATCATTGAATTTATCATTGAAATTATTAATTAAATTACTTTAGTAAAGAGACCAATTTCTACAATAAACTAGTGGATTATTGCCTGCCTGTTATTAAGACATTGGCTGTTTATTAGTAATTAATATATTCTGCTTGATCTTATTATACATGGCTAATTTTAGCTAATACCTAAACCCAACTGATAATAATTATTAATAAGCAGCACATTGTGAGTATATTTGAACTAAATTCATAGTTAATGTTTTGTTAATAGTGATCATCATACATTACTAATCATACCCAAAACCTAAACTTAACTACTACCGTACCAATTACTTAGAGAAAAGTAATAGTTTATCATTTCAACGCTTTCTCAGTGAAGCTAATGTTTAGTTTTATGTGTTTATTCAACTCTAATTTTAAAATATGCCATACTATTATTTCTGACATGCACCTTGGTAGTGCCATGGTATTTTTGTACTTCAGTGTTAATAATTCATGTACCACAGTAATAACATGGTACTGAATGCAGTTATAACAGTAGTCCAGGTCAGATGCTGTCGTTTTCTTTCGTAGGGACCTAATATGAGTGTAGGACGACATGCCTAGTTCAATTACTCATTTTGGACATAAATAAATTAACTGACACAGTTAATCACCATAATCCATCATTTGCTAACATGCTTTTCAGGAACTTGCCTCAAAGTAGACAACCCACTCCACCTGAGGTCTAGAACATTGTGTGAAACTTGTTTTCGTGGTTCTGGCAGCTTGTATTCTACCTTTTAATTATGGCTCATGCACAGCCATAAATCTACATCAACACAGCCACTTCACCAGCTCAATGCATATTCATTATAAAGGCTAAATATTCATGAGCAAATGGCAATCTGAAACTGCATATAACCATAATCATGAAATACAATCACATGTCAAAGCAAAATAGATATATGACTCATGGTGAAATATTATAATTTATTCTTTTTTTTAAAGCAAATCTACATACATATGTTTACTATCTTATATTGCTGTCCTTTCGAACATTTGTTGCAGGTTTCCTATTGTCACTATTTTGTTAATCCATTACATTATCATACTATGTTTTAGAGGATTACAGCAAATCCTCATTAATTATTTAGTATATTGTTGGAGTGAAAAAATGTATATTAACAAATTATTAACAGAATGTTATTACAGTGCCTATTATGGCAACATTTAGTTCACTGGACGCTTTTCACATTTCCGGGTTTCTCAGCAGCAGAAGTCATCATAATTGGGTAAACTTAGAGCGCAGCAAATGGGAGAGTACAATCCTATTTGCTGAAATAATAAAAGAAAAACTCAATAATTGTGTTAACAAGACTATTAAACATTTTCAAAGATTTAAGATTCTGATGACCATTAAACACATCATAACAGTCTTGTGAAAAGGGTCCATTGGGTAATGATTTCTGTAGTTTTAAACTTAAAATCACCCAGTTTCAATTGGCACAAGTTATGGCACAGCATAACCTTGAGCATATCTTATGGTAGGCAGTGTAGTTGTATCAATCTCTTGCCATAGCTCTATATGCTTGAAGATAAAATTGGTCAGTATGGAGAAAGTAACTTCAATTTTTGTTGTAATATTCTTTGCACTTGAATTGAAATCAGATAAAAGCAATTGAAATCAGATATTGCTTTCGAATTGTAGTTTAACAGAAGCATTAAGAAAGACAAACTATACTATACTAACTAGATTAGTATAAATGGTACCAAGAACCAATATGAGCACCAAATCTGATGATGCAATCAGCTTCAAACTTCAAACTAGCATAGGGAAACAAACATTCATTTTTTTCTGATTTAATTGTATTAAGGCTCACTGTGTGCAAAATTACAGCTACAGACATCAAACTTTCAGTGAGTTTTGATACGAGTCCATGTTTGCCACGTCTTCATTGTTGTTCAGTCTGATCTTACAGTGTGACTTAGAAGCCATGTTCGTACCGTCTGACATGCTACAGTCATTTTGGATTATTAAAAATCGCACAGTGTGAGCCATGCTATAGTGTCAGGAACCCATCACCAGCCATGCCATATATATTATATATTTACACTTACAGCGTTCCAGGGCTTCTTTAAACATAATTACAACAGCAATCTTCTGTGAAGTTTAATTACAATACACTCTCCTTAAAATAAGCCAGCAATAACAATTACAATACACTATGAAACTGCAATACAATGTATGAAATGTTAAAAGTACAGATGTACTAATTGTGCCAGATATTATTAATTCTGCATAAAATATAATTTCGCAGTGACCTGATTCTGTGATGCTTTTAAATACATTATTACTGTAGTAAAACTGCAATATTTTACTATGATTATACATGTGAAAATTAGTGGAGAATATAAAATAGTAGATTCCAAAATTATCTAGCTAGCAAAAACATGCATAGTAACATCATGGAGATTTTTTCTGTGACCATATGTAATATGATTAAGTGTTAATAAATGAAGTGTATCAGCTGATAGCCAACATGAATCAAATTTCTTAGAAATATATTTTACCTTGCAGATAAGCATCACACTGTTGCCTGTGTCCATTGTTTGTCATTAAAAAGGTAGCATCACATTACGTTTTCATCAACAGGTTACAACGTGTGCTCGGTTTCTACAATGCATTTAGTAAAATCACACAAACATAAATATGAAATATGAAATGATACTGTATGTACATATACTAATTGTGTGTAGGCTACTACTACCTAGGAGTACTCAACATAAATGTATTCTCTTTGCCGTCGGTTCACTCTCAGACCTCAAATGCATAAAATATGTGCCTGATATATTAGTGCTTCTTGCATAAAAGACATTGTTGTACTTAAACAACGCTACAGTATATTTATTTATCCTTGTGAGATGTTTAGATGCTCTGCTGTGGAACTTCTGTTTGCTGCACTCAGTCAAGATAAAAGTGGACTTATGAGATATGAGTGGATTCAATATGATTTGGTGAAAAGCTCTTTTAATGCATTTCATTGGATAAATACATTTGAAAAACAGACAGACAGACAAAATGGAGGTATTGATTTACTAGGTGTTACATGGGCTCTCTTGGGCTCATTGAAATCCAGACAAGCTTCAGCATTTTGGAAGAGGTTTCACGGTGCATGATGGAAGTCATGTATTGAACATGTTTGGGTTGAAGGATGCAAGAAAAGATTAGTAGCTCTTCAGGTCAGCAGGACCTTTGAATTTACGTCTTTGTTTCTCTGCAGCCCTGAATGGGGTCTGGTGTTCACAAAGACATCCAAAAGCCAGGGGTTAGAAGAAGGAGTAGCATGTGCTGGCCTGGTGGTATGGAGTTTAATGGGGGATGCTATAGTGATCACATAAAATAGAAAAAAAAGCTTTAATTAAAAAATGGTATGAATTTCCAAGATTGTGAAATGAGACCTGGCTGCATGTGAATGTATTGGAAACACATAAATAGTACGGGTGTATAAAGTGTTAGAATGAAAAGGATACTTAAGGCAGTCTAATTTCCAGCTGATTAGCCTCTGAATCAGAGACTTTTTATCTCTTAATTTGCATCTAAGTGCAGTTAAAAGTGCTATTTAAGATGCAAAGCCAAATCAAAAAATTTGTAAACAAATAATTTCTTCCTAAAAGCCAATATTAATCAAAGCAAACAAAACAGACACTTAATAAAAAGCAACACTTATACCGCTATATCTACACTGATTGATGTTATCACTTCTATTCAATCATCTCCTCAGACACAGACCCCTTGGCAATGCAATATTAATAAACACTCACTATTATTTATATGAAATATATTTTAACACAACAATATAGACATGTTAATCAAATCAGTCAAATAAGCAATGGCTACTGTTTGATGAGCTATTTAATTTATTTTACAACTTTAACCTTATGTTGCCCTAAGTCAAATCTGTTTTCTCTGTAATAGTAATGACTGAGACGGAATATTGCCATTTAGATATACCTGAAACAAATGTTTAACCACTACAGAAAGAAACATCAGACACAGGGAGTATCATAATGGTGGTCTTGTTGAGGTGCGTAAGTGATGAATGGCCACTGATGGGCTGAAAAGAATTTAAAGGGGATCTATTATGCAAAGATCACTTTTATAAGGGGTTTAAACATAGTTGCATGGCTATAGACTCTGAATATAACCAGTTTCTAATGGTAAAACAGTCTGCAGAAACACTTTGATTGACATTCTGCTTTTTTTACATGTCATCAGAGGAGGGAAGCCCCGCCCATTAGTGAAGATCTCTCCCTCATTAGCATAAGATGTTAGTCTTGTTTCTGAATCTGCCACTATACTGAAACATGGCTCCACCTTCTTTTGAAAAGGGGGCTGGGAGAACAATCTCATTTAAATTTAAAGTGACTGTCACCAGAATGGCCCAATTAGGATCAAGGCCTAAAAGGGGCATTTTCAAAGAGTTCTAAAACATTATTTGTTTGGTACATTGAGCTGAAACTTCACATACACACTCTAGGGACATCAGAGACTTATTTTACATCTTGTAAAAAGGGCATAATAGGTCCTTTTTAAATAGGTGCTATCCTTACAAATGAAGTCTAAACAAGTACTGTACATCAATACTTAAAAAAAACTTAAAAATACATGTTGTGACACAACAACAGCAGTATTTACAAATGCAGAGGAGCGCATCATTGGCAAGCTTGCATGTGCATCGCAGGACAAAAGCTGTCATCTCAACTCAAGTTGGAATGTCAGGTGTGTTTAAAGGCAGATATCTTGTTGGAGTTATTATTATGATTAAGACATTTTGTATTAGAAAGATTGTCTTCCAGACTGACAAATTTACATATTTACATACAGTATGTTTTGAAAAAAGTAATAATTTTTAAAAAATAAATAATTTTTATATAAAAAGTACTTCTACTTACTACTGCTAGCGTAACACAAAATGTGTTGTGCTAAAAAAGAGCTGCGCTGCATCTGGGCCGGCGCAGTGCATTCCATATCCTGTGTGAAAGGACCCGCTGCACAGGAGTTGCTGGAGAATTCCTTTGGTTGTATATCAAATGTTGTAGTCGAACACTAAGTGTCAGCTGTGTCAGATGTGTCAGATCCTCTGACTGATCACCTGGAGTTTTTGTCTGTTCTGTATTGTTTATATGTCATTTAGCACATGGTATGTTTTGATTGCACTCTCTGCACACTTACTATGACACGTCTCTACCCATCTTCCCAATTCCTTCCTATTATTCAATTTAAGCTGAGATTTCACTCACCTGTTCATCTTGTTCTGCCGTAATTTCCCCTCTATTTAGTTTGCTCTCCTTTTGTTGTCCTTTGTCAGATCGTTGTTGCATGTATGTCTGTTGTCAACATTCTTTCAGTTTTTCTAGCCCAGTCCAGTCGGTCCCTGTTGTGTTGTGCTCTTTCGTACCTGGCTTCCGGTCAGTCATTTTTTTTATTTTTGCTGCCTTTTCACCCCTCTCTGTCATATCCAGGCCCTGTTCCTGTTTTGTTACATCCCCTCACTTTGGTCAATTGTTTCTGCGATCGGTGTTCCCGTCCCTCACCTGTCCCAGTACTCTGGCTCTCCCTCTCAGCTTTGACACTCACCTGATCCAGAAAACCGCCATATGGCCCCCTGCCGAGCGAGCGAAAAACTACATCCTGAGACAGACTTTTTTTTCCCTCTACGGAGTGGTTATTGTTGACTGTTGTTTGGACTCTAGTTCTTCTGGTTGATCTTTGTTTTGTTTTTGTTTTATTTTATTTATTTATTTTTCTTGAGCCCCTCTAAGGAACCCTTTAACTCATTTGTGCCCTCTTCGGAGCAGTTTTTGTTCAGATTTCTTTTATTTTTATTTCTCCCTGTGCTTGAAGCTTTTTGGAGATTGTTGTTGCTAATAGATTTTTTAAAAGACCTGCGCTTGTGTCTGTTCTGAACTCTGACAAGCTGGGCCGCTCTTGTGAGAGAATTGCAAAATCTGTTTATTTTCTCTTATAAGTATTAAAATATAAACAAAAGACTTTTCTTGGGAAAGATGAGTGTAGTACTACTCTATAGGTACTCAAGATTAATATGAATTTGAAAAAAAATGAGCACAGACCACACACACTTATAAACCAATGTTTTGATAATATTTTTGTATGTTTAAGTGATGACTAAAGAATATTAAAGAATATATATAATCATCATTTAATTGGCGTGTTAATGGATATTTCAGGTTTTTTTTTTAAATGCACTAAACTACATCTTCATTATTACAAAATGTGTACTGTATATCAAACTGATGTTATTTTTACATATACTGTCAAGTTCAAAATTATTATCCCTCCTATGAAATTGTAATTCTTTAAAATATATGACAGTACATAGTATTCAGCAAGATATATTTTAGCTTAAAGTGCAGTTTATGTAGACTATGTAGGCTTAGTACCAAATATTTTTAATGGGTCCAATAATGTTGACCTTATAATTGTTTATTATAATCCTTATAATCTAAAAACTTATTTTATTTCAGCCAAACCAAAAGAAAAAAGAGACTCTGGTGTATATTTGTATTTTTAAAAATGTATTTTCTCTGTTTAACGTCACTTGGGAAATATTTGAAAAAATAAACAAATTTCATAAGAGGGATAATAATTTTGACTGTAACTGTAGGTATATTTTTGACGTATTTTAATTATGTACTCATTTCTAAAACTATGCTGGAGTGTCCTAATTAAAAAACTTAATTTTTTCCCACATTATTCCAATATTCTAACTTTACATGTGTCCATTGGTTTGACTCTTGTGTGGCATTTAAACTACATACAGTACTGTATTTGCACAAACAGTGAGGAGATGCCTGCTCTACAAAAAAAAAATAGGCAGCTGCTAAAATATGAGAATTAGGTCTCCGGTTGCTGTTTTACTTAGTAATTACAGCATAAAAGAGAATTTTAAATAGCTTCCTTCCGACTGTTTTGAACAAGGCCATTTTTGTTTGTTTGAGCTCTGAATAAGCAGATTGGGGTAACAAAAAAATGGAACAGCACAGATGCGAAGAGTTTGCAGATATTGCTGAAGTGGTAAAGGAACAATCAGGCAGTGTGAGATGACTTGTCTTCAGCTCAGTGTACAGCTCATTGTTATTTCAGTAAGCATTGTGAATGAGGACTGTTTTGAGAAACCGATTGCAGTAGCAAAGAGGAAATGGGGACAGTTAAGGAAATGTGGTGACTGCATAAAATGGAGCACCGTTTTTTTTTTTTATTATTATTATTAAATACATAGTTCATCTCAAAACTCTGTCTATACTATACAGTTTATGTGTGTGAATATAGCCAATAAAAATGGTTTATGTAAGCAATTCAAATGTTTGGACTTCATGTTTGGATCATAAGAATTTTTGTTAGATTAGTTCCAGTTTTGGCTTTGGTACTGACTAATCTAATGTGTATGCACAAATACATTATTGTAAATTATCCTTAAACAATATTCATTTAAAAGAGAGATCTGTAAGGGGTGTACTTATATACAGTGCTCATATATTACTATATATCATATCACATACTATACAGTATATTAGGATTTCCAAGCTTACCAAATAATAACATTCTATCATTTTTAACATATTCATTCTGTTCTATATCATTCATTCAGTCTATAAAGTAGGTCTTACATACTACAAGTACTGTAAATACTAAATCATCACAGTAAATATCACAATACTAATAAATAAAAATACCAAGTGGACTAAATAGTAGCTAAAGTGATTAACTCTGCAGCAATGAAAAGAAAATGAATGAATACTATTTACTTTTCATTCATTTATTCATTGTTTGTATTTACATTTTTTTTATCACAAGTATCCTTTCTGTTACAACTTTCCCTAGCATGGTTGGATTAGCTTTGATTACAGTTTCATCTACAGTTACCATCTGTATTTGCCAAATGTATAAATCTCAGTGTAAATCTGAAACCTCTGACCATTCTTTCTGGCAAAATCACTCAAGCAGCATCGATTTGGATAGAAACCATTTGCATATGGCCATTATAAGTCATTCTGCAGATGCTCAGTTGGATTAGGCTCTGAGCTGTAACTTGACCACTCTAGCAAATGTACTTTGTTGGTTTTAAGCGACTGTACTGAGGGTTTGGCTATACATTTCAGGTCACTGTTGAGATAAATTGTCATTCAATCCCACTGCTTATATGAATTCCAGCATCGTTTCCTTCAGTTCACAGATCTGTCTGCTGCTGTGTTCTTATAGCAAGTAAACAGACATTATAAATCCTAGAAGTGTTGATCAATAGAATTTCACAGTGTTGTAATTTTGGGCAAGGTGTGTAACCTCAAGGTTACTTAGGGGGGACTAAACCAGCAATTATTGTACAACAAATCACATAAGATTAAATGATAAATCAGGATGTATAATATAATTTTATGCTGTCATTTGTCTTTTTGTAAAGTCCTTTTTCCTCCACAATGTGACCTTTGTTAGGTAGGGTGTAAATGACAAAACATAGCAGTTAAATAGCAGTTTTCTCAGTAGCACTGTATTGTAATTTGCACTATAAGACACAAACAATTGTTTAATTACTCTCATATTACATGAACTGTCTGTCCCATGCCATATCTACATGGGAATTCAGATATTTCTAAGAGGGGATGTGTACAGTTAGATAGCATTTGAAATAATGCTGCCCCCTACTGCTGATAAGGGGACATAAAGCTGGGAATTGATGCTCACATAGGGCTGTGAAGAACTAATAGGAATAATTAAGCAGCCATGTAAGGACTGTTTATTGTGTTATTTTATTTTTACACAAGCATTTTAGATATTATAATTTTCATAAAATTTACTATGCAATACAGCATTTTTGTGCAAAATTTCTCACTCAAACTCTCACTTAGTCTGTCACACCAGTCACATTAAGACCGTAAGGGATTTACACGCAACAAAATTTGGTTCGAAGAAAATGAAGAAGTAATGAGATAGAGGGAAGTCTAGGACCTAGAGGAAGTGGCGGATGAGAGGATGTGTGGTGTCTTTATCCTGCATCAGACTCCACCAGCTGAGATTAAAGACAGACCATCTCAAGGCGGCATTCACACTCTGAAAGAGAAATGTCTTCCTCACTGCATGCTGATGAAGCACAATGAATGGCCTCATGGACCCCGAACCTACTCACAGATTATAGACCCTGTGATCCCACACAAACTTGTGCAAACCCCCCACATGCCCCTAAGGCTTGAGAGCGGGTTCCACTTTCGCAAAGGTCGTGTGATGATTTGTAAAATGCTATAAAAAGCATCATAAAAATATTGTAGAACGACTAAAGATCTTCAGGGATACTCAAACAAGCACATATTTATCTATTATCAAACAGTCAAATTTATCATTTATATTTATATTATCATAAATCCAAGCTAATGGGTGAATGAAACGTGTGCTAGCTTGCTACCATTAAAAAAAAAAAAAAAAAACATTTGCTGTTTGTTCAAACTACTTATTTAAAATGAGCTGAAACTGAAATAGATCTGAAATTTTAAAATAATTAATAATTATAATAATTTAATAAAACTTATGTTTTATGCTTTATGTTCAACACATTTAAATTTGTAATATTAAGTTAACTTAATTCATTCATGTTGTTCCAACCCAAATCGTGTGTGTGGAACCCAGCATTTTTACAGTGCAGTGTACACTGAAAGTGGTGTGGGTAACTTTTTGAGCAATGTTGCACTAATGTTGCCATGCGATGCTTTATTAATGAAAGGCAAGAAATGCAGAGTAATCAATCATTTTGGATATATTTTTTTTCTACCTTGAATTATTTTCTGGGAAACTGCATGCAGCTGCTAAGATGTTCCTTTTAGTCACTTGCTACTAAGTTGCAAGGGTTTTCTTTAATTGGAACTAAACTGTACTGACATTCACTGTAAAAAAAAAAAAAAAAAAAAAAAACAGAATTCTGGGATCCACACAATCGATTTGTATTGAGACAACATGAAGGAATTAAGTTAAGCTATTAAGTTTAAATTTAAGTGGATTAAGCATAAAACAATTAAGTTGTAACAAAACGACCTCAAGAATTGGGATGTTTTAGCCCATTTTAAATTAGTTTGATGAAACGGCAAATAACATTTTTTTGAGAGTTGAAGTAAGCTAAAAAAAATTAGCAAGTTGAAGAATGGCCGTATTGTCTTTAGAGCTGCTTTACAGCTGTAATTGTATTTGTTTCATAATAATAATAATAATAATAATAATAATACTAGTAATAATAATACTTATTATTATTATTATTATTATCATTATTATTATTAGAGTAAAACAGTGTAATTTTAATACTGTCATATGTTTATTACAGTGAACCAGATTTTATTGAATAAAATGTTATATGAATGCATGTGACTTAATAAAATCAAGCAGCAAATTATCACATACCGCAATGGAGTGGTGGAATTTTTTAATTAAAGATAGGCACCTCCATTAAACCCTACTCTTGTAGAATCTCCAGTCAGTAGTTATGAACTAAAAGAACAGTTCACCCAAAAATAAACCTAGAGTTTTCAAACCATTACAAGTTTCTTTATTTTGCTTTTCTTTACTTTATTAATTTTTTATTCCACAAAAGAAGCTCATATGAAAAATCAATAAATCAATAAACCAATAAATCAATAATAGAAACCTGTAACCTGTTGACTTCCTGACTTCCTTAGCAATGGTTACAGGTTTTCAGAATTTTTCAAAATATCTTCTTTGTGTTCAAAACACAAGAAAGAAACTCAAACAGGTTTGTGATAAGTGAATGAATAAATAATGACAGCATTTTTATTTTTGGTTGAACTATCCTTTTAGTTAAACTTGTATTTTTGTTAGATGTTGCAGCTTTAAACAATATGTTCCTGTTATTATGTACTGTATCTAGAGGGTAGTTTCATGGAAGGACATGTTTACACCTTAATGTGGGACACTGCTTACATTTTATGGGTTGCAGGACGAAAGCAAGTCAGGTGGTCATCCTATTTAGATATATTTTTGTAGTATTATTTTTGTGTATTTAATAATAATAATAATAATAATAATAATAATAATAATAATAATAATAATAATAATACTTTTTCTTAATAAATCTCTTCACTGTGGAGACAACATTTGAGACCGCCATGCTGATTCTATAGAACAGATATTTTAGTGGCATTCATTATTGAAATACTGCATGCTTTCAGCAGATTTCAGCATTTTCTACAACATACACTCCTACAGCGAAACTGAAACCAGCAAGCAGGTTGGCAGCAGTCAGATGTAACTGAAATGATATGATGTGCTGTGCTGTGCTGGGATGCTGTGGTTGAGTCCACCCCTGATTATTACACTTGTAAAAGTTATCATTTAAAACTCCTTTACTGGCTCGGGATAATGGAAGACCTAGCACATTGTGTTTGTGAAGGCTACTTGGAACCACAGCTTTCTTAATCGAGTGCCTTTACATTGATTTTAGTTCAAATTAAGGTTCTGAACAATCACAGTCATTAAAACAGAAGAGCTGGGTACTTAAGGACCAGAATTCAGACATTTTAGCACCACTATACATTTTGAAGTCAGAGCATTGCACGGTGCTTAAGGGTAGGTGGTATAATCAATTGATTGTTGCTTTTAGAGATGATGTCATAGTTAGATGTGTGTTTTGTAGGTGATATTATAATTAATCACATACTGTTGTTAAAAATAAAGTTATTGTTTTTTAAGTATTTTTAGAGGAGAAGATATAATGCAAAGTTCTGTCATAAAACTATATTGGGCACTCAGAGTGATAGGTCATGCCTAATCTGCTTCTACTACTTCATCAACTACATGGCACATGACTGGATGCTCTTGCCTCGGTTAGTCAATTAGTTTGCACCTTAACATTTAAATGCCATGGTGTAGTTTGCACTAGTAGCAATGTGCAGCACATTGTCAGATGAGCCATCCAAAAACATCACAAGACAAAAACAACTAAATGATAAGTGACAATAATATTTTTTTGGGCAGCACAGTGGCTTAGTGGTTAGCACTGTCACATTACAGCAAGAAGGTCACTGGTTCGAGTCCCAGCTGGGCCAGTTGGCATTTCTGTGTGGAGTTTGCATGTTCTCCCCGTGTTCGCGTGGGTTTCCTCCAGGTGCTCCAGTTTCTCCCACAGTCCAAAGACATGCGCTATAAGTGAATTGAATAAACTAAATTGGCCGTAATATATAAGTGCATGTATGAATGCAGGAGTGCATGGGTGTTTCCCAGTACTGAGTTGTGGCTGGAAGGGCATCCGCTGCGTAAAACATATGCTGGGATAGTTGGTGGTTCATTCGGCTGTGGCAACCGCTGATAAATGATGGACTAAACCAAAGGAAAATGAATGAATGAATGAATTATATATATTCATTTTTATTTTATACATGTGCTGTTGGATTGCTTATTGATTAAAGAGTGCATTTGTATGTTTCAATCCAAGCTTTATAGATAAACTTGTGTATCTAAACATAGGCAGCAGCGTTGCTAAAAATGTATTCAGAAGCAACAGATTAAATTGAAGGGCAGCAAGGAGGTTATATACAGAAATCAATGTCATACTTGCTTAACCTTTTGACCCGTTTAAGGACGATGTTCCATGTCACAATGTGTTATTTTCCAGCTGCACATTGCATCAGTAACACAGTAACAAACCATCTTTCATACATGCTGCTCTACCATATTTTGTAGCTTGTATGTGTCATGTGAATGGCTTGGCGAGGTCTTGATTCTTTTCTTTTATATTGAGGAATTTAAAACACTTTCTCATTTGTTGTGCAATGAGAGCGGAACAGTGGTTGAGGCTATGGAAGGTTCGCACTGTTTGTGTTTTCTCTCACAGTGTCATTGTGAATGTTTAGGCTTGTGACATAGTTTGGTTCATTTCTCTCTCAGATCTATTTATGTCAGACTTTCACTTTGTGGGACCCAATGACCATTTATGTTTACACTGTAAATGGAATTAGCTGCAGAGTATGGCAATGAAATAAAGCTTTCATTTTTTACTTTCTCTGGTGGTTGCTGGGTTTATTTTTCAATCAGTCTGCTACATGATATTTATAAATAGGACACATAGTGTGTGGTTTTAATGCTAAGTTTCAGTCTGCAAGGTAGCCCAGGCACACATTATGTAGTTCACCAGAGTTAAGCTGGTCGGCAAAGTAATCAAGGTGCACACATAGTCTACTTGACTAGTGTTGAGCTATTCAGCAAGATAGCTCAGGCATACATAATCTGGTTTACTAGAGTTAAAGGGTTTAGAAAGTCTGAAAATTCTGTCATCATTTACTTACCCTTTACTAACCAGATTGAGTTTTTTCATTCTTTTGAAAACAGAAAGAAAGTGTTTTGTAAGAATAGTGCTGACTGCTTTTATGGTTATTCTCTTGTTTTGAGTTGGCAGAAGAGTTCAAGTAAGAAGGTCATAGAGTTGACCTCTATAACAATGGATCTTCAATATAAGTGTGTTGAAAAAATACTTTATCAGCTTTAAGGGGCTGTGCTGAGATGTATTTTGTAGAGCTAAGGCAAGCAAAACTACGGCTCATAATTAGAGTGCAATACAATAATAGTTTTAAAAAACCAAGCTTAAATAAAGCATGGCATCTTTGAGTAAACCATTAATACTAACTTTAAATGTATCATACAACTTATTCCACACCATCTGTACTGCAGACATGAATGCTACTTGTGGCATGTTCAGACAAATGGCGCCTTGAGAGGGTGTGTTATTAAGCTTTCAGATTTAACTGCCAACTGATAAAAAGGGCTTTTAAAAATCACACAGACTTTGAGAGATATTTAGAGACAAGCATAACACAGCCACCATTTCAACGTGGTATTAAGTATGTGTCTCATTTATCTCCTCTGTCTAGGTGTGACTATTGTGATTTTATTTGGTTAAGACAGCCAAAGGGAATGAATCCAGAGACTACAATGAAAGAAAGTAAGGACCAAAATCAGCGTTGTCATCATCAGCAATCTTGAAAGAATTCTAAAGGCATAGCTTTCTTCAGGACATACTCAAACTAATGCTTTATTATACATATGATATTTGCATTGACCTGAAGCATTAATGTAGAAATGGAGGTAATCATATTCAATTCGTAGATCTCAAACACTCTCTGTTTAGTTTTTGTTATATTTGAAAATAAATATTAAGTCATCTATGTTGTTTGATGGCTATTTAAACACATAGATGAAAATGATTCTACTGTATGTGAGCAGTCTGATCTCATGAGTAAAAAAAGTAGCTATTTTTATTTGTACATAGTAGTATGAAAATGTACAATATTTAAAAGGAGGCATGGCACCAAACCCCACCCCTAAACGTATCCATCATTTAGGGATGATCAAATCAAAGAAAAATGTATGAATAGACAGCGTTGATGTGAGAGAGATAGAAAGATAGAGTATACTTATGACAGATCAGTTTTGTAATTAATACAGTGGCCTAGTTCAAACAGGCTTTGGCTCAACGTGCGTTGTGACAACGTCACATGGACTACACACTAGACGCGAAGTACAGCACTGCACATAAAATCATGATTTATTTACTTTCACCTGGCTCTGCAGATATTTTATCTGATTTACATCTGGTTGACTCAACATATTTTCCAACACGCACTCTTTGGTTTGAGTGAATTCCACCATGTGCGATATACAAAGAGTAGAGAAATGTAAATGCATAACCATGTAGAGACAGACGTTTCATGCCATCATGTAAATAAAATAAAAAAACTAAAGATTTTTTTTTATTGTTTACTAAAAGAAAAACAATAATAGACTTGTTCTGTTGGAAAATAATCTTTAATTGCTGATGTTTTATATGGCATGGCACTATATAGATAATACAATTAAATAACTTGACTTTCAAGGGGGGCATGGTGGCCCATAATATAATCTTAGGGAAACCACTCGTTTTGGTGTTAATGTTGGTGAATTTGCTTTTAATTTTGTCTCACGCCATTCAACTTTATAATTCAAATAAGATAATTCTGTTAACATTAAGACATTACCATACTCTACGCAATAAGAAAAAACTTGCCATTCCTTTTCTACTTGATAGTTCCACTCACAGACTTTTTTTGTGTTTGTTTCTATTTAACACTTGTGCATTAGACTGTTTATACATCTCACTTGTATCTGTGACATGGCTCAATATAAGCACTGGTTTGATTATCTGTACCTGTACAGCAAATCATTTGTTACATCATACAATGACAAACAACTACTTTTTAATGCATGTCTAGCATGTGTTGCAGGACTCTATGTGTGATTTTGGTAGCTTACAGAGAAGTAGAAATGAGGTGTGTACTGTGTACTATTGAACGGTTTTAGATGCAGTCACGGTCTTCTACCAGAGCTGCTCTTTTCATTTTGTGATCTGTGCGTGACCTTGCTCTCCACTCAAAATATAAAAGCTTCTGTTGGGTAATTAAGTATCTGACGGGTGAACTTGTGCTTCAATGTCAATTGACTTAGACATTTTGTGGACTTTGCCATTTTTGACATCACATTGGTTACTATCAGTTACCATGGTTGCAGGTACAGTGCATTTATGAAGACATTCAAACCTCTTTTTAAGCTGCTGTGTGAACTGCATCTTTTAAAACTTGCACCTGTACAGTATGTGTAAGTAAATGCAGCTGCGTGTTACAAACGCTGATAATGTGAACGGAGGTTCTGACTTGATATAAAACAGATATTCAGAAGGATCATGCTTTTATTTAGATTGGGCCCAGAGAACATTTTAAGACAGAGCTTACCAGCCATGAGATTTTAAGATGTCACATCTTTTTATTTCCTCAGTTTCATTCTTCTATTTCTTGTGAATGTACTGTATAAATAACCTTTTTGGTCTTCTTAATGACTGAGCAATAGAAGCATCTGCGAAATGACTTCCGTCAGTTCAGCATTTTTTTTTTTAACATTAAAGCATTCAGAATATAAATAGAACTTGGATTCAGCCAACGTCTGCCATTAGCATAAGTTTTATTAGATATTTCAGTATCACAAAAGTGACGGAGATATGTGTAAATGCATTAATACTGACACCTCTACCGTCAGTAATCTACAAGAGCCATTAGACTTTGCAAAAGCACAAAATCAATTATAATTGTACTTCAGCAGTTCATGTTGCTGCAGAACATTTATCTAAATGACCTTAATGCACGAGAAAGTGATTTAATACGCTTCAGGGCTTGGAAAAAGTCATGAAGAAAAGTGGATAAAACAACATGTTTAGATATCTAGAGTATGCATTGTTCAAAAGTGTTGCAGTTTTGCTAAATTAGCGTTTTTAGATTTAGCAACCTTCCAGAACACCCTAGCAACATTGTAGCATTTGTATTTAAATTAGACAATATGAGGAAGCAGTTTACATATTGTATAGTACATTATATGCTTTTGCTAGTTCCATTTTTTTTAATACATAGCAAATGTGCATCTGTAAGTTTGTGCATTTATCCTTAAGTTGCCGTAAATTTGCTCATCAAATGCAGTGGGATCCAGCAACAGCACATTTTCCATGTCTCTGATTCATTATGAACATCTTTTTTTTTCTTTTTTTTATGTGAAGCAGTTCCTGTGCTGATACTGGTAGAAAACTGGACATCTGAAAAGTTTTCTCAAGCCAATCAAGTATGAGAATTAGAATGAGCTGCTGTATAATGTCTTATTTAATTATTGAATGAGATAAGTCAAGACATGTCTAGCAAGCATTGTAACCATATTTAATGATAATATGGTAATGTTAATTAAAGCTGTGATATCTTTTAATCCAGCGGTTTCCAACCTGTGGGCTGTGGCCCTCAGTGGGTTGTGACGGTTGCCAGCTGTTATTAATAGAAACAACAATGTCAATATGTATTTAATTATTATAGATTTTTTTAATAATACTAATAAATTATTACTATGCATTTGCTATTCGATTTGCCGGTTGATTTAATAGCAATCATTTTTTTAAGATCTCGCCTGAATTAGGGACCTACACTCTTAGAATCGGATGGACTAAGGCAAGCAAACAAGCTAATTGTTTATTACTTTTTTTGTATTAGTTTGTTTGAAACAATTATATAACATTTTATTATTGTAGACTCTGGATCCGAGTTCAGCCGAGAGTTGCATCATGGCTTGGGTCTACTGTATTGTAGCACTGTGCGTTGTTTGGTCTGTGCTATCGATATCTGTTGGGTCACTGTTGATATCTGCCTTGATTTTGGTTGCCTCTCTGGGTCTGTGTCTTGCTTAACCTACTGAGCCACAAATATCAGGTTAATTTAAAAATTGCAGTGGGTCACGAAAACATGTGTTTGGTTGTATGGTCCATGAGTTAAAAAAAGGTAATAAACAACTGATTTAATCACTACATCTATTTCTTTTCACAAAATATCAAATTTTGTTCACATTATATGACTCTACTGAGAATGCATGAAAAGAGCAACTCTATAAGAATGATAATGTTCAAATAGTATATTAGTTTAACACCAGCGCAGCATAAAATAGGAAAATGGGGTCCACACAGGGACAAAAGGGAATTTCAATGCATGAATGCTGATAAAGGAATTGCTGACAAAAAGGAGTTTTTTTTTTTTAAACTGCTTCATTTCATCTCTTCTTATCAGTGTGTTGCTGTGCTTATAGCAAGTAGGGAGGAGGGGGGGGGGATTTATTTATTTATTATTATTATTTTTTTTATCCTGTTAGGGATTTTCAGATCAGGCAGACAAATGCTATCTCTGCAGAAATAAGTGTTAAAGCGAAAGATGGATTTCCCACTACTACACACATATGACATATCATTATCCAACATTATTCAGAAGCATGGAGGAGAGAAGGTACATAAAAGAAAAGAAGGTCGACACAAAGAGAAATAAAGAAATATCTACACAAATCAGAGAGGGAGACACAGTATGGAAAAGAAGACTAAGGTTTTTTATTTAAATGTAATTGGATAAAAAGCTAGAGAAGCAGTAAAATATACAACTGCAAACATTCAAATCTGAACTGTGTGCAGTTAACAGAGGAAATAACATTGACAGTTGTTTGAATGCCTCAGTATGATATTTCAGACTTCTCGTAGCCCTTATTTATTTGAATTTCTATGTTAAATCATTTTGAAAATAAATTAATTTATTAGCTAATTATTTTAATTAAGCTGTAAAATAAGATTAAAAATAAATAGGCTTTATTAAAAGATTCCAAGTTCCAAAGTATTAAATCATCCTCATAGTCTGCAGAGCTTTAAAAGTTTCCTGCTAAAAGCAAAGAATCTGACAAATGGATTTTAACATAATCCAACTCACAATTTGCAATTACTAGGTTAAAGGTTGTATATATTTGGTGAAATCACAAACATGTTAAGTTTGATGTTATTTAACCTTTGCCCCACCCCTACTCACCACCCACATTTAATGCAGAAGGACTACTGTGTATCTTAAGATTCTCCATTAGCCTGAATGTGACCTGTGCGTTAAGCTAATTAACCCTGTTCTACCTCTGCACACTGACTCCGGGTCAGTTTAAATCACACTTCTGCTTCACTGTCAATCAAAATTCTCAGGCCCAGACCAGATTCCCTGTTAAACTACTTTCCATAAAGACAGGTTAATCTTAAGGCAACACAAAGAGGGGCAGAAGGTTAAACACAACCCTAACTGAAGCTTGGAAATACTTGTAGAATTGTGTTGATTTGATTTATATTGTTTTATTTGAATCATGGGAAATGCATGTATTAATTTTAAATGCAGTGTTTACAATTATGTGTTCAGGTTTGCTTGAAATAGCTTAAAATAATCAGGGTACAAGTTGCCATTTTATATGCCGAATATTTGGAAATTTAGACATAAAAGTTGTTGTTTTTTTATTATTCTTATTCAACCAACAAGCATTGGACCTCTTTTAATCTGCTAGCCAATAAGCTTGCAATACAAATATTTTGATAAGCACAGAAGATTTATGAATATTTTTTTCCTGCATCATAGCTGTTGCTATATTATTATTACTTTCAGTGATTCAAACTAAAATTACATTTTGATCTTAGCATACACTGGAATATACTGAAAGGAAGATGTATTAAATGGTGAATAGGTTCCACCCACACAGGAGTAAATGGTGGAAGGAAGCATGGTGGAGATGGGCCTGACAATACCAGGATGCCGGGGACAGAAACAGGGACAGAGCCAATGGTGATGGAGCCCAAGGTGAAGGCATAGAGCCATAGTGTCATTGTGGCACAGAAGGACCAAATAGCCAAGGTGAAGCTGATGTCCAAGTGACTTAGGTGGACCAAAGATCTGGATCCCCTTGGCAAAGCCAGAAGTGACAGAGGACAGAGGTGTAGCTGGAGGAAGGGAATATCCCAATGGGACCAGAGAGATGGACAAATTAGGCACAGCTGGTCGAATCTTGAGGTGGATGAACATGAAAGACTGGTCAAATGTGAGAGGAGGAGTTGAGTTGAGGAGCTGACTGACCATGGAGAGTCCTTCTCATTGACAAAGTCAAAATAGCAGAATAGCAAAAATAGGCCAGCAGCTGCTGATCTAAGGGGGTGGGGTGGGGAGTGTGGGCGGTCTCCCAATCCATTCTCTCAATCAGCATAAGGACTCCCAGGGCTATATACAATTTTGCCGGCTCATACACCTTGTAAGATTAGTTTTGAGGCTCTGGCTCCAGGGTGATGATCCACTCTTTTGCTCTTGTCTGACATCATGGCAGGCTTTCGCTGAGCCATGTGTGGTGGGCTGTAACAAATGCACCATGCAGTGGGGTGTTGGCTGGCTGGATTCTGGAGTGGGGCTGGAGATGCCCTCAGTAGGGGAGAGGGAGAAATATAATTCATTATTTTCCGGCACCTCCTCCACAAATGTGGCAAAGCTCCCAAGAGGAACCAATATGAGCAGGCTCACATGGGGCCGCTCACTGCATAGGCTGACTGCATAGAAACTACACAGTGAACAGTCAAGGAAGGTGGTGGATTTGCCAGTTTGTCTCACATATGAACTTGATGGTTAGGATATCGATGGAAAGAGAAAAAGAAGAAAACATCTTTACTTTTAGGTCCAGTCTTCTGTCACATAATGTGATTAGATACAGTATAAAGATGATAATTAATGAATACTGTAATTATTATTTTTGAATGAAGCAAACCTTTTTCTACCATTTTCTATTTTCATATTTTCATGAATGCTCTACAAATATAGGGTACAGTGGTTGTCTCAGAGGTCAATTTTGACCTACCAGCTATAAAACCTTTTTTTACACAAACAAATGACAGGCACACACATGCATACTCCAACACACAACCAACATAGCCTATAAGAATCTGCTTCTTTAACTTTTTATGAGTATTGTCTTGCTAAAAATGTATACACCTATGGAGGTAGCTTTAGCATTAGAAAATAACCTTTGCTGTAGTAAAAACATATCCACCCTGGTATCCACCCTGTAAACAAGCCTGTGCTGGTCCTTAATGGGTCACTTAGGTTAAACATAAGGGCCCCCAGTGGGCGGCCGGCACAGGGCCATTGAGAGTTTGCTCAATGGCAAAACATTGACCCTTTATTGCTGGCCCCACATGGGCAGCCCTCACTAGACCCACACTATAATCTACAACAATAAATCAGTTTCTGTATAAATACTTCGTTAATAAATCGTTATAAGAATAATGTTCTCTTATAACGATGATGGCTAACAATTCTATTTTATTTATTCATTTTCTCGGAAGATGTGACCAAGTACTTTTGTAATCGTATGACAGAAAAATTAATTATTTGTAATTGTATGTTTCTTAAGTGATTCTGCTTAGAAACAGAAGGTGTTTATCATCAATTTTCAATAACACTAAACTGCTTGTGTGTTATTGAATCTATCTCTATCACTGAAAAACATTATTTGAGGATGCAAAGCTGATGAAATTTCAATATTGAAATTTTAACCTTTTGGCCGTTGCTTCAATGTTAATTCAATGAATGTCTTCTGCCTCAGCAGTAAGTAAGAAAGTTCAAATAAAATAGGTCAGATTTTATTTGTGTGAGAGGTTTGCATGTGTTAAAGGATTACACAAAAATAACTGTAGTAGGAAAGGTGTATTTGCAAACAACACAATAAAACAAGATACTCAGTCTAGTGAAAGCATACAGTTCAATGTACCATAACCTAAACACAGTCCAAAAATCAAGGTATGCTCTAAAAGTCCCAAATTGATAGTCCACCAGTGTATATACAATCTAAAACAGTGATAATGCACAAGATTGCACGAATATTGTAGAAAAGTAAGTCAAGAAAAATTTGGAAGCTGTTAGTAGCCCTCTTGTGTTGGCCATGCTGCTGCCTTTATATTGTTTCCTGCTTCCTATCAGGTGACTGGCCTACCTCCACACTGTTTTTAAAGACATACACACACATTAAAATGGAATAAAATGACTCACAGCATGGTGAAACATTAAATATTGATGAAATACTGCACTCTGACAATGTAAAACCTAGATATTCAGAGAGATTGTGATGAATGGTGAGGTTGTTTCTTTGTCGATTGAAATCAAATTTTGTTGCTTTAGGCTGGTCATTTTTTACCCTTAAGACAAACAAAATATACCAAGTTCTAAGACTGCACAATGTTTAAGATAATTCCAAATATATATTAATGTTAAGATAATATATCATGCATTAATTTGATACCCAAACAAAACATAACCCCATTGTCTTCTGAACTATGAAAGCAACCTGAATTAGCTAATATACAAACAAATGTATGTATGCATGGGTTATGCTATTGTTATTTTCGCCAGTGCTTCCATCTAAACATCTTTCTCATCTTTGGGTATGTCCTGCAGGTCAACTTGCAGCAGGCACCTGTGAGATTGTCACTTTAGACAGAGACAGCAGTCAGCCACGCAGGACGATTGCCAGACAGACAGCTCGCTGTGCATGTAAGAAAGGCCAGATTGCTGGGACAACGAACGCCAGGCCAGCCTGTGTGGACGGTAAGATCATATTTAAAGAAACTTATCAATCCATGCAATTTATTAATCTGTCCAGAACATTTCTACCATATTGTTTACCAGATATGTTGATGTTTATAAGTATTTGAATCAAATTAAATATAGGATAATATAATATATCTGTTAAAATAACATTTACAATATGTTTTTTGTGAGAAAATGTGTGAGCCAAGGTTTTAAATGCAAAGCCATCACTCAGCTTAAAGAAAGATTGGACAAAATGCCATTAGTTAACACTTCAGAAACATGTCATTCATACAAAGCTGCAATGGACTGACCAGGCTGTTTCCCTGCTTGCATTGTAACCCAACAACAACAAGTGGTTTAAAAAATGAATACCGTAGCTTAATGATGGAAGAGTTATTAAAGGTTAGGAGTAAATTAAAGTGTTTTATTGGTATCAGCAGGGAATAATGCAGTGTATTCTTTTTATTACCAAAATATAAATCTATTGTTATTGGAACACTTGATTCTGATTGGTCAGTCACGGCATTTCAAGGTATGTTATCCAAAGATAACAACCCCTAAATAACGCAGGCTCATCCTGGTACTTCGAACCTGACTGTCAATGAATACATTAACCTCATAAACATATGTCACGCTGCTGTTTGGCACTGTCTTGTAAATGGATAATATGTATGTTAGTATGCTCCATTCAGAATACAGAATGCTCCATTCAGCCGGTTTAGTTTCTGTCAAATTTGCATTTTTGACTTTTTGCCACCTCTGAATAATGTGTAGATTAGTGTTTCTGTCAGCTTTGCACTTATTTAAATAATTAATAACTTGCTGAACATGTGTTATGAATATGTTTTGTGTTATGAATATGTTTTGTGGCATGAAGTCATGTAAAAAGCTGGATAAAGTACATCCATGAGCTTGTTTTTTGCAGAATAAAGCCCTATATACTGCAGTATATGTAGGTGGGAGAGTGTTCACCTACAGTACACCAGCAAACCACTGACCTAAACTCTTCTCTAAACCCAACCAATAATGTTTTCAAAATGCTATTATGCACTGCGGCCACATAGTTTTATCTTAATTTTACATATCTTTTACATTACTATCTTATAAATATAGATAAGCAGGTGAGGCGAATGTATTCTATTGCAAATCATAAACATTGTTTAAGGGATAGTTCACACAAAAACAAAAAATACTCACTATTTACACCCCCTCAAGTGGCTCCAAACTTTTATGAGTTTCTTTATTCTGTTAAACACTAAATAAGACATTTTGAAAAAAAGCTGAAAGCCTGTAATTATTGACATTCATACTAGAAAAAAAAAAAAAATAATATGGAAGTCAATGGTTACAGGTTTCCAGCTTTCTTCAAAATATCTTTTGTGTTCAACAGAAGAAAAGAAGTCCAACAGGTTTGCATCAAGTAATGGGTGAGTAAATGATGGCAGAATTTGGAAAACTGTGCCTTTAAGGTGTTTTGTGGTATTTATTTGGGGTTGTGCGAGAACTGCACATAAACAATCTTTTATTCTTTGATAATGTCCCAGTCAATACCATTACTGTGAAAAGGAACAAAAGTTATGTCCTGTAGCATACATTTTGTCAAAACTGCAGGCAAAGATATGTTTAAGTATGTTTTTCCAGCTTTACTAAAATGTAGGTTAAACATGTATTTTCTAATGAGCCGATGTATTAAGACTTTGAAAATAGTCAGCTAGACCATATATAATATATATACATTATAAATATGTATATATATTATTTTTTCATTGCTTCATGTGTCACATGTGGCAGAGCAAAACACTTGAAATTTGATTTATGGTGGTAATCAATTTTAAATAAATAATGATAAATAAAATATCCATGCGTTTTAAGTGCACTTTGGTAAGGTTGAATGGAAGGACTGCATGCTGAAAATGAATACACAGTTGCTTCTTCTCTTATCATATTCAAATAATACATGAATCTGCCTCTGTAATAATGCTGTGATACGTGCAGTACAGTCTGTTAACCAAAGCTCTTTAACTTATTTAACATCAGAACAAAAAGGTTATTCATAATTATGTTAGCATGTTCCAGCCCAGAACTTTCATTTGACAATTGCGCTCAGGCTCTGTACAAGACAGCCAAGCAAAATGTGAGTTCACCGTAAAAACAGATAAATCCAAAACTAATGTTAGATGGAAAATGTGCTGAACATTAGCCAATACATTGTGAATTCCTAAAATGATAAGCTGTTTTTTAGCTAGTGAAGCCTCCTCTACATTTACACCCATTCATAAATAATGGCCTCCAAAGCATTAGAATGGGCCATTACACTTTTTAACTTGGCATTGCTGAAGCACCATGCTGGAATACATGCTCCACTAATTTACAGCTCAGTTTCTTATGTGTGATTGCCAAAGCATTTTGACATTGACGATTGCTGTTAGACCACCAAGACAGATAAAAAAAGTTACTTTGTTATCTGTAACATCACAGAGTGGTATCATGGCCTGTAAGCATATAATGAAGGGCAGCAGAGGAGCATCAATAATTCCATATACAGTGTGTGCTAGTTACAACCCTTGATTATCGTAGTGTATTTTGTCCTTTTGGTGGAGCGGTGGCGCAGTGGGTAGCGCTATCGCCTCAGAGCAAGAAGGTCGCTGGTTTGAGCCTTAACTGGGTTAGTTGGCATTTCTGTGTGAAGTTTGCATGTGGGTTTCCTCCGGGTGCTTCGATTTGCCCCACAGTCCAAAGACATGCGCTATAGGTGAATTGGGTAAGCTAAATTGTCCATTGTGTGTGTGTGTGTGTGTGTGTGTGTGTGTGTGAATGAAAGTTTATGGGTGTTTCTCAGGGATGGGTTGCAGCTGGAAGGGCTGCGTAAAACATGTTGGCGGATCATTCCGCTATGGTGACCCCTGATTAATAAAGGGACTAAACTGAAAAGAAAATGAATGAATGAATGAATTTTGTCCTTTTTAGTCAACTATTTAAAATTAATATGTATTTCTTTTCTAAAATTAAAATGTATTTCTTGCTCTGTAAAAAATGCAAGGTTCCAGACAATTCCTTTATGTTGTTCGAACACAAATCGATTAAGTTAACTTCATCGTTTTTACAAGTTTAAGTGGATTGAACATAAAACAATTGAGTTGTCCCAAAAAAAGAAAATAATTGTGCTGTCACAACTTATTTTAAATGAAAAGTAGTTTAAAAGAGCTGCAAACTTAATTTTTTGTCTGATTCCTTCTGATGCATTTATTTCTGGTCTGATTTTTAATTTGGCTGATTTGATAGTTGATTTAGTTTCAATGTTGAAGTTCCTTTCACAATATATGCTGTTTATTATTTTGAAGCAGCTCTATAGAGTGTAGTGCCTTGTGAGCTTGATTCCCATAAATGCAGGACACAGACCACCAGAGGGGAAGAGAAAGGGGCGAGGGAGAAAATAGAAAAGAAAGAGGCAGAAAGAGACAAATGAAATTTCAGTCAGTATAATCTGCTGGAGTCCTCAAGGTCTTGGCACAATTGTCATATGTGATGAGATACACTGTGTCCTTCAGTCTGTGGAGGTGAATCCCCCAAAGGATAATCTATAGACTCAAAATGCCTTCTAGGGTTGGAAATTGAGGAACATTCCCACTGGTTTACTCTTATAAAATGTGAGTATTTGACAGATTTTGCAGAAATTCTGAATTACATAATCGCGTAATTGAGGGTTAAATTTTAAGTAAACTCTGTAACACTTGAAGTGGGTGTTCATAAGACAATCATGTTTATGTCCGATTTATGACAAGTTTTTTGTTTTGGTAATGTCAAGTTGTCATGACAAAAAACAAAAACAGGTTGTGATGTATTTGTTTATGTCAAACAATGTCATCTTTGCATTTAAAATGCCATAACTGAGCAAATGACATTTAATGACAGCTGTAATAAGCATGCATAAAATCTCATTCACATTCATGACGTGTTATGTCATGATTATAAAGGTTTCTTGACAGTCTTAAAGTGTAGTGTTAAAGTAAAGGGTTACCATAGACTCCAAAGGGATACTTTTTGTTTACATATAAGCCTAATATTACATTTATAAGAAGTAATTTAACAGTAATTCATTTTATGGTAGGGTTGTATGGTAAACTAGTAGTATTCCACTGTATTGTACAGACAGACAGGCAAATCCATTTGAGTTCTGAATGAGCCAAATAGGCTCATCACACCTATTTACTGTAGTAAAAAACACTTTCTATATTCAAGTACATTTTTGTGTTTCCTTATATATTAAATAAATAAAACTGCCACTTTTCATTTAGTTCAGGTAGTTCATTTTTAAATAAAAATAGCAAAATATTCGTTAAGAGATTTCGTTCGTTAACATTTTTCACTGAAGGAAACAGCTATGCTGATAAAGTAAGCATTGAGGAAACCCGATTGCTCCTCTATGACATTGGGGTACAAGGGATTCAATTGTATCTGTAGCAAAGAACTGCAAATAAGCAGATATAACAATTTATCGATAAACATACACCTTGTTCTCTTGGTCTGCACAGCTGTGGTTTGCTGATCAAATGGAAAACAAAAAATGGGGAGGAGCCGAATTCTGCTTCTGTTTTCATATCAAATTTAGAGGGGACTAAGGTGATAATTTAGTGTACAGTTTATGAACTAATTGCAAAAGTTTTAGGGGTGCTGAGTAGAAATATAAGGGGGCTACAGCCCCCCCTAAAATAGGCCTAGCAAGGCCCATGCATATAATATACATTAGCATACTCACACAGCCAAATGCACAGCGCAATCTCAATGATCACTATTCATCCTTGTGCAGTGTCTGGACTTTCAATCATTCAAAGTTATTAACATAAAAATAGTACTTAAATATTTTTTTGCATCTATTTTAATATTATTATAATTGTGCAAAAAAATCATTATGCACTCATACATTACTGTCTTCTTGTGTTAATTATTTTGCTTTCATAATTGACAAAATGGTTATACATTTGAAGGACATTTTTTGCAATTGTTGACTTTCATGTTGCATTAATGTAGACACCGTTATCAGTAATTTCATGCCTTCTGCTTCGTTTCCACATGGAACAGTGTGTCATTCAGAAAATGTTGAATATTTGTGCAGATAAAAGCTCTTGAGATAATGTAGAAGATTTAGGGTATTTATTAATTTATTAATTTAGTGTTTTGTTTTTTGTTTTTTTAAAAAGGAACATGAAAGTAATTTGCTTGTGAAAACACAAAGGCCTATTTGTACATTCGCACATGCAAGTAGAACATTAGATAGGTTTCTTGGTAAATGTCACTTCAGAGAACAGGTTGACAGGTTGACAGGTTGACTTCTTATTAAACACATAGTCATTTTGCTTACTGTAGTATACTGTAAATATACTGTAAGTGTGTACGCAAGGACAGAAATAAAGTACAGTTGGAAGGAGATGGAAAAAAGAATTTCATCTGCAGCCTTTTTATAAACGTCATTGTGTGCAATTATTTGAGCATTTAATAGTTGTATTTTATTTTATTTTAATATCAACATCAGTAATATAATAATCTAATAATACCAGTGCCATATAATATGTTCATATTTAAAAATGTGAATGTGCCATTTTCAGTACCACTGCAATTAAAATTCTCAAAATTTATTCACAAGTTGATAAATAAATAAATGTTATATATATATATATATATATATATATTCTAGACCAGTGGAATGGTTGACCAAGGATGTATGTACAATCTACAGTAAAAAAAAACTGTTAAATGATTACAAAATACGGGAAATAGCTGTAACAGATCTAACCTCTGTTTTCGAGAAAGTAAGCAGAGTGTCTGTAATCTCACCATACACCCTCATTCACTAGTCCCTAAATTAGTTCATTAGTGTAGTCCACTAGACAAAGTGAATGACCACAAATGAGTGAATTCTGACACTGATGTACATCTGCTGCTAACAAGCACAACCACTAAAGGAAAGATTAAGAAATAAAACTATACAGCAATTGCACCAAACCAACTGAATCAAAACAGAGGATTAAACAACTCCATTAAATAACAGCATTTCTTAACATAATGACTTCATTTCTGTCATATCTGCAAAGAATATTTGATAATTAACAGAAGTTTACATTTTTTATTTGAAATGTTTCATTCAGCCCTCACCATCGTGGACATCACAGGCTGCTTTAGTTGGGCTCTTGATCCTTTACTTTAATGTTTCCTCTGGCTGTTATAACTGTGTTTCTTAAACTCATCAGTTATGAAAAGAAATGAAATAAGAAATTATACATAGTTAATTATTACAAATATTTTTGCTGAGTTATAAGCTAAGCCACCAAGTTATTTAATGTGAGTTGTTTGGGACAATGCTACAGCTTCACATGCCGAGTCAACAATCAATTATGAAGGATTTAATAATAAGTCCTGATTAAAGTTTCATGTCCAAAACCTTGAGAGCATCCCAGAATGCATTATAAATAAATTATGCAGCTTAAAGTACTTACAATTTCTTTCTTTGCCTTTATTTTGTTTGGGTGGTAATATTTCAGTAGATTGTTTTGTATTGTTCTGGGTTGATTTTTTTAATTTATTTTTTGTTTGTCACCAATATTGATATTCAAAGGCTAATTTTTTGATGTCTGTGTGTTTTTAAAGTTTGCCATAGTTTAAGCATTTTCATTGTGAGTTGTGTATTTATGCCTGTTTAACCCTCCTGTTACCCTAAAATCTAACACCTTTATTCACCCAGCAATTTAAAACCTCCAGAATATGATTTTTTTATTTTTTATTTTGCCAAAGGTTAGTATCAGGTAATTGATGTCTTTGACTACCTAACGACACTGAAATATACCCCACCCCCACTTCCTCACTTCCTGCCTATTATACATATAGATTACCTATTGCATTACTATAGACAAATTTACAAATCAGCATGAAAACTCACTGTTTCACCTAAAATTGGAAAAGTATTTATATTTTTGTTGTT
>CAIGQW010055277.1:594894-607106 GCA_903798125.1 Danio choprae | reverse complement strand
CATTCATAAATATCTGGAAAAGTTTCTAGAGGAAAAATGTATTACTTAGATATGATATGTGGGAGAGAGTTATGCAGCAAGTAGGTTGGGTGACCTCCAGGCGGGAGAGGTAGGTTGGGTTTGGGGTTGTGATATGTGTAGATGTTAATAAAACACAATAGGTTACTGTGAGGTTGGGTTTAGGTGTAGATACTAGTGAAACACAATAGGTTGATTTCCATGCATGTCATGTACAAGACATTAAATAAATTCCAGGTTTGTACAGCCCACTTGGGGCTCAAGTCCCACTTTTTCAATGGAACAAGTTCGTAATTATCAGTCCTTTCAGATGAAAACTAGACTATTTAATTCCAAACTCATTTAAAAACTGATTATTGGTTAAAATTGTACTGACTGTACTTAGCCATGTGATGGCTATACCTAGATTGCATACATTTTTTAAATGCAAAGCTACTATCAGATCTGGCTGAGCTCTTGCCCTCTTGTATATCTACTCTCTCCTGCCAGACCTCGCCTCTCTACAGCATTAGGTAAGATTTATTACCCAGGGTTCCTGGCTGTTGACGTGAGTGTGATAAAGCATTTCAACAAGATGAGTGTCCCAGTGTGCGTGTAATGATGTTATACCTTCTCTTATCGCCTCCAGATGAACTGTGCGTCTAGCCCCATCCCAGAGGCAGATTACATCCAGGTTGTTTTTATTTTATAACGTTGAGTTGTCCTTGAATCTTTCCACTTCCATCTGGAGACTAGCTACACACAAGCAGAAAATGTCTTGAAGTTTCAACGGCCCCTTGTGGAAGTTGTGACCCTGGATGAAATTGATTAAAATGTTGCAATAGCTCAAATTAACTGGCAAGGCTAGTGTGTCAGTGATATATAACATCAGATTATGGGCACTGTGATTACATGCACAGTGTAATGTGGTATTTTTAAATCCAGTGCAGTCTGGGTGGGTTTAAGCAGGCATCCTTACCTTTTATGTTCGATTGTGATAATAATTGTTGCTAACAGGCTTTGATCTAATTGCATATTAGCTAATTAAATTAGCATATTAAATTGATAGCATCATCAGATAGATCAGTTTTGTGGATGATTCTGCCCATGTAGTGGTTAGCACTATTTCCTTGCAGCAAGTAGGTCTCTCGTTCAAGTCCTGGCTGGGCCAGGTGGCATTTCTGTTTGGAATTTAAATGTTCTTCCCATGTTCTCTTGGGTATCCTACAGGTGCACTGGTTTCCCCCACAGTCCTGAGACTATATAGAACCTGCAAAATATAAAATAAAACTTGTGGTTCATTCTGCTGTGGCAACCCCTGAAACAAATCTGAGACTAGGGATGGTTATCAAAAACCAGTATCTTTTTGAAATTTACATAATTGGGTCGATAATGCAGTACCAGCAAAAAGTTCAGGACTAACGTCTGTTATTAATACTCACGCTGCTTTGTCTCCGTATACTTTGATGTATACGATGCTACTGCTTAACATTTTACGTCCCTGAATGACGTCATCAAGTGGCCGATGTTTTTTGAATGCATGTGTGTGGTGTGTTTACGTGCAACAATCCATCAAGTCAGCTAGGTTAAAAGCGAAACAGAGAAAAGTGTAAACTCACATAAGCTATTCCCAGAAGTTCCTGGAGACTCATGCATATTCATAGTGGCTCCCTGAAGCTCGCAAATTAAACACAATATCCACAAGATTGTGGCATCAAGAGAGAGAATGCCCTAAAAGAAAAAGTGCCATATCACATATCATATCAAGATTTTTGAATAGCACAGTAAAGAAAGCTCTAGTGCAAATTTCATCGCTAATCATCTCTCTCTCTCTCTCTTTCTCTCTCTGGCTGTAAGCAGAGAGAGATGCACGCTGAGATATATTGATCATCTTGTCAGCAATGTGCAATCAAACTATTTCACTCCACCAAACTTACTATTAGATAAAGATGTGCTGGCATCAATAGTTGCATATGAAGCCTTGATAGGTAATTTATTTAGCGTTACATATGCAAAAATGGGAACAATTTATGTAGTCAAAGTTAGGGAAAATTTTGTCATAACACAAAATAAATATCAGTTTGTTAGCTCTACTGCAAAAGTTATCAAACCTGGTAATGGCATACTCCCATACTACACTCTGCACGTTTTTGTATGTTTCTCTTACCCTTAACCTCTTTCTTCAGAGGTTTGCTTTATAAGTGCATTTGAATGCAAATATGCCTATTACAGTTAAATGACCCTTCACCCTTCTGTAATTTGTATGATGACCTATGATGTATGATTTGTAAAATGTCTGATAATGTAAATAGTACAGCACATTTTAAAAAAAGAGTTTTTAAACAAGTTGATCAAAACAGTACCTTCTTGGTACAGTATGCTCTTCTAATAAAGCTAGTTATCTAAATCAGGTGTGTTCAATAAGAGATGCATATGCAAAAAATATGTAGAATGGTGGTACATTAGGTTTGAGAACTGCTCTACTGCATGTGGGAATTCACCAACAGTAACCTCATAAATGCCAAAGCAAAGTAAATACGAAATTGCTATATAGTAAACCCAAATTAAATTATATAATCTACAAATAGAGAAAAGGTTGACTGAGAGTGTCATTTTACTTAATTTCTGTCTTTGTGAATTACTTTAAGAATATGTATTAAAGGGATGTCTCCTTTCAACAATTAAGGAGAATTTACATATTTGTTCCATTTAATATAAAAGCTTTTAAGATGTACACATAAGACAGTCAGGAACAATGTAATATGAACTGTCAATAACTACTACAAACAAATACTTATATAGATTCCAAGCAAATCAGTCAAAAGCAATTAAAATAAAAAAACAAAAACATTTTGATATATCATTTCAAATATATATATAGATATAAAATCTGATTTGCTCTGGAACAAATAGATGAGTTAGTCCAAATAGAGTGATTAGTCAAATGCAAAACTAATTTTATGTCATATTTACCTAATATAGTGCTACAGATTGCCACAAGAAGTACCCATCATAATGGTGGTCTCGGTGGGTGATGAACCACCGATGAGCCACATATCTGAAATCATCGAAACAGGCACTATCCTTTTAATACTGTAAGTTTGGTCCTCAGTGATCATACTCTCTGTGAGAAATGGTGCAGGTGGAGTGATACAATCTGAAGCAGTTGGAGTGCTGTTATCACTAGAACATTGCATGAATTTTTGCTACTACTTTTTAGCAAGTGAAAGTTGTCATATTAACGTGGACTATTAATGTGGACCAACTTAACAATAGTTATTTTTGTGTTCTTCTGTTGTCTTTATTTAACCTAAATTCCATTGTCATGCAATGCAAAAACATTCATATATTGCCTGAAAGACTTTGGAGCTGCATGTTGTTTTTGTGTTTGTGCTTGCCTTCCTGATCATATCTTCTTAACCTTTTCTCTGGTCTTGATCCACAGCTCGTATCGTGAAGACCAAGCAGTGGTGTGACATGGTGCCCTGTCTAGAGGATGAAGAGTGTGACCTGTTAGTAAATAAATCTGGCTGGACTTGTACACAGCCAAGTGGCAGAGTGAAAACTACAACGGTGAGACTTAAGCAGAACGTAAGCATAAAAGTAATGTTGTTTGAGAGGTGGCCAGTACACTTACACTTTCATAAAACTAAAGTAAAATAAAATAAAATAAAATAAAATAAAATAAAAAACATCTTGAAGTTCATAACCATTGTAACCAAGTCACCATAAACATAAGCAAAATTAGGTCTTTATTTTATAGTTCTGTTGTGACATCATGAGTAATAACTACTGTATGTACACTCTAAGTTAATTGTATTTTAAAATAAAGTGCATTCATCTTATATTTGGTTGGCATCATTTAACATATTTTTCATAAATATGTGTTTGCAGACTTTCATTACATACAACTAGCTTCACTTTTGCAATTCCCCTTGTTGACTGACATTATTTCTGAAGGTTTTCCCTCAAACTAATTCTACAAAATTCTTTTGTCACCAGTTTTTGAACATTTCATCTAATCTAAGTATTACTTTATATTGGTCTACCGAATGAGAGGGGTGTTATTGGTTTACATTTCTCAGAAGATTGATTGATTGATTGATTGATTGATTGATTGATTGATTGATACAGATGTATACAAAAACATACAATCACTTTAATCCAAGGTGTAATCAGTGAACATACAGTATTTGGATTTGTGTGATTCATTATGACCATTGAAATGTGACTAAACAGTAGTCACATAAAGTGTGCAACAAAAGTTCATTTAAATGTTGAACTTTAGCTGTATAATAGCAGGACTTCAGTTGGCCAGGTTCCAACAGGGCATTTCAGATTCTATTATTGGACATGTAAATGTAGATTCTAACCTGACTGGAGCTCTGGTACGGTATGTATTTATCAGTAGTAATTAGATCATGCTTAATGCTAATTATGTGAACAGATGAGTGATGATATCAGGAATGTAGATGATATGTAAAAGAAAAAGGAGGACATGACAAGGTGGGCACACAACAGTTCACTCCAGGCTGCTGTCATTAGCTATTAGTCATATATTTGTATGCATTTAAGTTATAATGCTTATTGTGTTTGGTTTTTTTCTTGTTCTAATTGTAATCTTTGACTGAATTTATACATTGTTCAAAAGTCACAATTTATATTGTCACCAATTCTGTATTCAGTTTTTTCACACATTGCATTAATTGTGTATTTTGTGTTTACATGCATTTACAACAAACATATAGGGTAAAAAAATACCTCCATGCAAATACAGCTGTGATTAATTTCTGTATAGATAGCTGTAGTTAACTATCCTATATAAACCATATCCATATCAACTGTATCCATCCTCAAAACAATTGTTGTCATTGTCCTACTGTAATAATACATTTTTTACGTAATTACATACTAGTTAAACCTGATATAAAGTGGCAACAAGAAATCTATTATTAAGTCAAAATCTTCTGTGTAAACAAGATGATGTTTTTTATGTTGGTTTGATACAAAACATTGTGTGAAAGTAGCCATGTACCATCCTGTGAGGTTACCACCATGCAGGCATCACACACTACAATAGAGAAGATTATGTCTGAAGGAGGATCTTTTGCTAAGGTTGTTAAATGCATTCTTACATTCAAAAGCAGCTAGACACATGGAGTGTAATAATGGAAAAGAATACAAGGGTGTGAAAGCATGTTTTTCAAAGCTAAACTGTTGTTAAGCTTGGCTCAGTCTCTTGAAAATGTGGTACTCAAGAGGCAGAATGCTGAGATGTGGCTCAGTGGTCAAAGACTGAAGTCTGCTTGTGTCTACACTGAAAAAAAAAAAAAGTAGAAAGCAATTTTTTTTAAACTTAGATCAAAGTATGATGTTGCTTTGGAACAACCTTAAAAATATACTGTAATTTAGTTCAACTAAACCTATAAATTACCCTCAAATTATAGTTTTTACTCGGTAGAAAATGAAAAATATATTTTAATATTAATCAAAATATGTATTCTGCCTAATAAAGAAAAAAAAACTTGGCCCAAAAAGAAAAATATTGTTTTTGTAGACCATGGATTAGTTCAATTCATTTGGTTTGACTTAAAATCTTAATTCAAGTAAAATTGTATTTTTGACTTAGCAAAATGAAGTACATATAACGTTAGTCTATGCTATTGATAGTTAATTTATTTTCAATAATGAGGTAAACTATCTGCTGGTGCTTTCAGTAAGACTATACATGTCGTGAAAGATGGTAACAACAAAACTTACATTAGAAATACAGAAAAACTGAAAACACTTGAACAGAACGTCTTTTCATGTGGTCACGTGACATGAAAACTGATGGCTTAAAGTAGAAATATTACTTTGAGAAAAACTAAAGTTTTAAGTTTACCTAGGGTTTTGTTTTTTCTTTAAGGCAAATTGAATAAAACAGGTCATAATCAGAAACCATACATTCTTTTAATCCATTCTAAAAATGTAATCTGAATGAACATTTTTCAGTGCAGAGCATGTGAAAGATGTGACCTGGCAGAAAGTTCACATGCTTAAATGGCAGTTTATTTTGGGATTTTGTGTTTTAATTGACCAATGATTGTGAAGAGACAAAAGAACTCATCAAAAAATTCCAGTAGCCTGGTTTCTGCTATTCAATAAGAGAATGATCACTAATCAACCCCGTAGGCCGATCCTATTTGAATAAACACTTATCACTATAATGTTTGTAATTTTCTCATAGTTTTCTTTCCCTCCTCAGTGATTTGCACAATTGTGATCCCTTAATTTCAACAGCAGATTAAATGAGCAATAGTTGCCTCTTGTGGACTGTCGGTCGTCTCTAGCATGCAATTCAATGCAATTGGGCAAGCATCTATGGAGAGCCCGAAAACCTGTTGAAATCTCACTCTCTTTTTTTTCTTTTTTTCTTTCTTTTTGATAGGGTAAAAGGTGGGGGAAGAGTGATTGGAAGTATTTTAAAATATGTGATTTTTGGTAAAAAAAATAAATAAAATAAATAAAAATAAATAAATAAATAAATAAATAAAAAACTGTAACATTTTTCAGTATGTTTATTTAATATTTTCAAGTATGAGCACATGACATGTAAGAGGAGATATTAAATAAGAGGAGATATGTAAAAAGGAAAAGGCTGGTCAGGTTAGTTAACTATCTGTACAACAGCCGCTGGTCAACACGATTATAAAGGCAGTAAATTCCCAATATGCACCCTTAAAACACCTTTATATATGCAATTTCATATACTGGAATTAAACTTAACTTAATATAAACACAATATTTAAACAAACTAAGACCTTTATTATTACGAATGCACATGCCTAAAATGCACATGCTCAGACATGAACATTGTGTTATTGACAAAACAATTTCCAAGACAAGACAATTTCACAAGTCCAAAGACATGCGGTACAGGTGAATTGGGTAAGCTAAATTGTCCGTAGTGTATGTGTGTGAATGAGAGTGTGTGGATGTTTCCCAGTGATGGGTTGCAGCTGGAAGGGCATCCGCTGTGTAAAACATATGCTGGATAAGTTGGCAGTTCATTCCGCTGTGGCGACCCCAGATTAATAAAGGGATTAAGCCGAAATGAAAATGAATGAATATATATATATATATATATATGTATGGCGACCCCAGATTAATAAAGGGACTAAGCCGAAAAGAAAATGAATGAATGAATATATATAAGGTTATTTCATAAGCAGTTGTACAGTATATTTCTGTTCTTAGAAATGGCAGGTGTTTCTAATTTTGTATTTATTTCAAGAAAACAAAACCTGAAACTTTGGAAGGCAGTAGACATTCTGGATTCTGTTAATTAAAGTGAAATTATGTTTCCCCTTTTGTAAGGTTACACTACTTTACTTCTTAAATGCCTGATTATACCATCAGAATGAGAGGGCTCTTAATCAACTATTCTATTAGCTGTTAGGTTGATTGGGCAGTATTTAACCACAGAAAAGAGTCCTCAAATATGTAGTATCAGTGGAGTTTGAGATAAGAGACAACTACTGATTGCAGTAATCAGCAGCCTTTCACATGCAAACAGATAAAGTGTTTGCTCATCAGTGATGCGTCCTGTAAACAAAGCTTCGAAAATGTAGGGGTGTCCCATAGTTTCAAGTGCTGACTTCAGAGATTGGCAAGAATTGTTGGTTAATGGAGAAAAAATAATAAGCAACTATATAATCAAGTTAAATAATCAATTAAATGTAAAGTTCTGCCATTTACTTATACCTGTGTCTTTTAAACCCTGTACAGCAACAAATGTGACAGGCAAGAGCAAATTGTGTTTTGGCGTGAGAAGCATGATTGATTGTGGTGTTATGGTGGAGAATATTTTCAATAGACTCATGATAGTTTTATACGTATACTGTCCACCCTATTCACAACACCTAAACTTACTGATTTGGACTGTAACGTAAATACATGCACCTTTTGTAAAGCTGCTTTGGAACCATACTTATTGTGAAAAGCGCTATACAAATACTGTAAGCTTGAATTGAAGTAACAACTTATTCTAATCCTAACCTAACCTAACTAAATCCTAACCCTAATGTGAAAAAAATAAAGTGAATAGACAGAGGGTGTTAAAAAACATGGGAAGGTTGCAGATGACACATGCCAAGGGTTTACCGCTCTGGGTGTTGGGGTCTGTGTAATTGATCCCAGTGCGCCAGCGTGGCACCACAGGACACATCCAAGCCCAGGCTTGGACAACATCACCATGGAGATGACAGCTGCTCCTCCATGCAAGCACTCGGCCTCTGCAAACCATTAGTGCCTGATGCCAGCTCCAGTCTGAAGGAGCCAAGTTAGCACTGGAGACCAAGAACCTCCGTTTTGACTCCTTCCAGGAGACAGAAGTATTGACCACCATTTACATGATTCAACACCATGCTATATTTATAAAAACCTAAAAAAATTTGAATAGGAACAAAAAAAATTTACATGCTGTCAAATGACTTTACTAAATGGCTGGTTTCAACAGCACCGGTGCATCTTTTGTGTGCCTGTCACTGCCCAAGTTGGCTATTTTGCCCAGACAATTCAGTCAGGATTTCTTTGCTACCTTGCCAGCCTCCCATTGCTTGCCAGTCTTCATCAAGTACTGTACCAGCCTGAGCAATTTATTTAAAAAGACTGGCTACTTATTTTAAACCTTCATTGCTGTTGTCACCACACAAACACACAAAGAGAAAAAATCATATTTGTCATATTGTCATAATCATATTTGAGTTCTGTTGTTTGAATTAGCTTTTTAATTAGTGTTACATTTGACATCTGATGAAGCATATATTTATAGTATTCTAATGAAACTTTAGTAGTAGTAGTAGTAGCAGTAGTATAGGTATTGTGTGTTTGTTTGTGTGTGTGCGTGCGTGCATGCGTGCGTGCGTGCGTGCGTGTGTGTGTGTGTGTGTGTGTGTGTATAAAATGTCTTAAGAGAAATCATAACAGCTGCTGTCATTGTAATTAAAACAGTTAAATTTTATATTTCTGCTTTCAGTGAGAGGCAATAAGATATGCATTATGTAATTTCTTACACTGAATATTAAACACTGCAGTGGTATAACAATAGCAAACTAATCTATTGGAATAACAAATCACTGTGTATTACACAATCCCTCGGCTATGCGATTCATTTCTTTATTTAAGGCTGTGATACTGCAATTCTCTATATTTTTATTGGGGAATTCAACTAGAAAAGCACGGTTCACATAAATACATTTGTGTTTGTATATTTGACAGGCTGCATGAATTTCCCTCAAGGCATGTTCAAAACCTTTACACTACACCAATTTTATTACTTCTGATAGATACTGCTGGTTTCAGCAAATATGAATCACTTTCCAATCATCTGAACTTAGTGTCGGAGAAATACTTAACATGTTTGTTTTTACTTTAACCTTTCTATAAACTGGATGGTAGGAAGAGGTGGATGATGCACATTGTTGGTGGTTGAGGAAATGTCCCCATCCTAGTGTGCAAAGCACATTGAGTGCTGGGAATAAATGCTATATAAATGTATGTAACTGTTATAAATGATTATTGTTATTTATCACAACTTTGTAAATTCAGTGAAATGTCACTCAAGATGCATATGCAGTTATAAGAGCATGTTTTGGAAAACTCAACATACGCTGTTAATAAACATGACATTGCCTCTGAATTCCATGTGAGCAAACTTCCACATGTCCACATTTGTTCATGTTATTACATGAGATTCACATGAAAATGTTTCTAATCCATGTTTCACATGCTTAAAATGTCTTTCACAACTATTCAACATTCCGCATATTTGTTAAAATCAGTGTCCTTGTCCTTGCATTCATGATATGACAGATAATTCATATTTAACTCGATCAATGGTTATAGTAGGATTTTATTTATTTATTTTAAAGTGTCCTGCCTTGTTTCTTAAAACAAGTTACTTTAAATTCAACAAGAGCACTTTTGGATTTCTATGAATACAGTAAGATGCATTTGGCCAGCATTTTTGGCAGCCTGTAGGGTAACTGGTCTATGCTAAACAGCAACACACCTTTTTCTGTTGACAGAGCACATGGTAAAGTGATGGCTAAAACCATTATGTCAAGCCAAATATAGGCCTTGCTAATTAAGTAATGGGATTTGAGTTAGCAACTTCATTTATCTCTAGTTTAATTGCTGCAGTGTATTATCAATAGCATATTATTGTCTTTAGCCTCTTCACTCTTCGGTCATTTGACATCTCCTGAGTTTTTTTTCATCCTGATTATCCTTTTTGTTTTATATTCAGACATGTTAAAGTTTCATCCCATGAATATCTGCTTTCCATGCAAGTGTCAAGAGTTCTATATTATGAATGAAGCACCAGCCACATTGGCAGCATTTGGTGGCTTTTTTTTTTCTCTCAACTTGGCAGTTTATTATTTAACAGATGGTGCTGAGATTTCTGAGCATTTTCCATGGCAGGTGCTGAGGAAAGCAACAGTTTTTAAAAATTAACCAATTTCAACACCATTGTAATATATTTGACTTCTGTCAAATGTTCAAATGGATTATCCTTGCACCAGAAAACTATAACCACTTGTTTTGTCTAAACTGTTCTAAGTTAATCTCCATCTTTTTAACTGTGTAAAAAGTGCTCACTACTTGTGGCCTCGTTTATAAAATGTGTAGAAAATGACCTATATTTCATCTCAGATCATTTCTCATATATGCATAGATGTGATTCAGGTAAATGAATGTACACACAGACACACGCACACGCACAAAATGTGTATACACCTCTCCTTCGAATGTGACATTCATTAATATTTGAATGCCCTAAATTAAATCTCTTTACCATATGAAAAGAGCAACAGTCAACATCCAAATACGGTAAATGAGAATGTCGAGATGCAAGAATTGTTTCGATTTCCAAATACTCTGACTGGAATGATTGGTCATCATTAACTTTCATATATCTTTCCCACACTATGGGATTGACTGGTGACCATCAACTACTTGAATATCAATGTTTTTCAAAATGTCTTCTTTTTGTTCATAAGAAGACCAACATGTGAGTAAATGGTGACTGCATTCTCATTCTGAAGGTGAACTATTTTTATGTATTCGAACACTGCCGTGGATTTTAGTGTACATTCTATCTGGGATCATATCTATGTTTATGATCTCCCAGTCAGGCTGGTTTTCAAGTTTTAAGTTTTTTTTTTCCCCTCTCTCTCTCTCTCTCTCTCTTGTTAGGGTGTTATCTGATCAGCCAGGTGACCAGGTAAAGCATATAACTCTTCTTGGTCAGGTGGGGAAACCAGCACCTGAATCCATAAACCTTGAGTTGACATTTGCCCCACCCTCATGTTGTCTCAAATTGATTTGACTTTTTTATTTACTTCTGAAAATAATCCATCTCTGTAACTCCATAAAATACAAGAGAGACAAGCAAAGAAGGATTATTTCGCTAAAACGATCCATTTGTTTTGCACAAAAAAACAAAGTTATATACAGTACACCTGGGATGACATGGAGGACATAATATATATATTTTTATTTTTGGGTGCAGTTTCAAAGAAGTATATTGACAATTTAAGATGTAAATTGTCAGTAAGGACAAGAGTGTGCAAAATGTAATTCTGATGACAATCTAAAATAAAAGACACTATCTCCCATTGTTGTTTTCATATGTCTACATCTTCATCACTGTTGCACTGTTATTTTGAATTGACTTCCTGTGTGTCTCTGGTTGATTCAGGTGTCCTAACAGTGGGAGGGGTTCCTGGAGTGCTACAAGACAAGGCCTCTTGCAGATTTGCCCACCTGCTGTAGATACTTGCTATGTCTCATCGGCTTGACACCTGCCTCTGCCTACCAGTCTGCGTCTCAGCTTTGTAAATGGGCAGTACCCCCTTGTGCCACGGAGAGCATACTAGATGTTCACAAAGCGCCTCATGGACAGCAGCAGCCTTGGGAAATTTAAGAGCGACTTTGAGGAACCTACCCTGTTTGAGACTGAACCAAACATAGGCTTTATGGGACTCCACCAGCGGTTCTGACCTAGACTGTGAGCCAAACCGCTCTTTGAACTGCTTTCTGCTGAAGTACATTTTTGCCACTCATTTTTACAGACCAAAGAGGAAAAAATAATGATATAATACAGAAATAAAATTATCCATTGACTATGTTAGCACGGACCGAGAGACAGACTTGAAAAGATTAAGAGG